>CM040433.1:99411483-99648983 GCA_022702705.1 Papilionanthe hookeriana x Papilionanthe teres
AGAAATGAACATAGTATTCCAACGGAAAGAAGGGTAGTTTGATCCATTAAGGACATGGATACACTACCGATTTTTGAAAGCGAGAATTATACGATTATAATGGAGAGAGGAATTCTCCCCAGCGGAGTCGCCAGAAGTTGTCGGCATATTTTTAGGTTGTGTGTTTTATTTTGAAAAGGGGTCGCCTAACAGAAGTTGTCGGCGAATTTTTAATTTAGTTTAAATAAATAATTTTGAAAAGTAGTATTTGATTTTGAAAATAATTTTAAATTTGAAGGTTTTAAGATATGAGATTAAACCGATCTCACATCCCGAATAGTTTATATAAACGAGCACCGCACCACAAGCCGTGTATCTATCCCTAAGGATAGACACACTCGCTTGATGGTGGGGCTCGATTAAATAAACTAGAAGATTTGTGACATCCGTTTGGTACTGCGAACCAATTTTATAAGCCGACAAATTCCACTGCTTAATATGAAAGCATTAAACGGGGTTTATATTACACGGGTTCTTTAAAATTCCACTATAAGGGCAAGCCACTATAGTTAATTACATCTTAAGTGACGGGAATCACCTAAGAAAACTCTCGATAATAATCAATAATTCTGCTCTCAAGAATTTCGAAGTTTAAGTTTTCGAAGGATTGAATTTTGGAATTTCGATAGGGAATGGATCAAGTTTGGAACATTTTGTTTTGGGAATTCAAAGGAAGAAAAGTAGGAGAAATTACGGATTCGAAGCGAACTTCGGTAATTTCCCGACTATCCTATTGTTTGGCTTGGATTTAGGAAAGTCCTAATGTTTATTTAATGTTTTAATCTTGCCAATTTTAATTAATTAGGGCTTATATTTATATGACAGAATCATACAAATAGCATCGAAGATGTAAGGGTTTATGTCGTATCAGACGACTACCTCGGAATTCTAAGACCGGTTAGGGCTTAATTTGCAATGCAAATGCCTAACGAAGAGTTGAGGACTTATGTTGCACTAGGCAAACTACCTCGAAGTCCTATGGCTTTGTTATTTAATTCTAGGAAAGTTTCTGTGAAGTAGACTCGAGTTTCTGCGATGACGATGGCCGTCTTGCCCACTCATGCTCCGAGCTCCTTGTTATTGCAGAGGTTTAGTTTTAGAAGTCATAAATCAGGGAATGAGAAAAGTGTTTTGGTTTAGAGAAAATCTTAATTTCCAAGTGTTTTTTATGTTTTAATTAAAACAAATCTTAAAGTTGATTATAACGACACCGGTTAAGATCCCACGGTTCCATCCTTCGGCATCATTATTTTTATCGGATTCACTTAGTCCAGGATGAATTTGCTAAACTCAATTGAATGAGTTCCACACTTTCATTTAGACCAGTGGGAAATCCGTTAGCAACACGTAGGTTACATCATCCGAGGTATTCCCGATCATCCAACGAGACGTTTTAATTTAGTTGTAATTGTAGTTTTGTGTTACGTTTGTGATTAAATTTTGAGTTGTTTTATATTTTGAAATATTGTGGCGGTGAATTTTATCTTGCAATAACTTTTAACTTAGTTTTGGTTTCGAGTTTTAGGGACTATCCTAAAGGTGTGGGTTTTCATGCAACAATTGTTTATCATGCGGGAAAAGTAAGTGCAATGCGGTTAAATAAATTGCAATAATGTAAATTGCGAAAGTAAATTGCAATAAAATAAAAGCGTACTCGGAGGGTCTTCCCGTCATCCCAAGTTGCACTTAAAACACAATTAGAATATTTAAGCAAGTTCTAGGTAAAGCTAAGGTAAGGGTTATGGTTTTCTACCAAATTCCTAATCCTATAGCTAGTCATTTCCTATGACGTCTAGGTTCCTTGTGTTTTTGTTTGAAGACGATTTTCTTCATCAAAGAACAATTAAGTTCGATTGTTCTTATGAACATCCTATCATATCGAGGAAGTGCTTAAGACAGAATCATAAACATCTTTTCAATATTTCTAGGATTGTTTTAAGTCCAAATGAATTCAATTACACAAATGAATTAATCGTCCGAGGTTTAGTTAAGTTTTGTTATTATCTTACTCGATGAACTAGGATGTTTGAATGTCCTATAAGTGAAGTAATATTACATTTAATATTACATTTTAGGAGTTATGATAACTAAAGCTTTCGAGGGTAAATTGGTGTTGAAATGGTTTGTGATTTAGTTTAATTTCAATTAATGGGTTTAAATTTGGAATAGTGTTCAAGTTATTTTAGATTTATTTTGAATTCTTTATGTCTTTGGTGATGTTATATTTAATTCAACTTAATTTAATTTAATTTAATTTAATTTAATTTAATTTAATTCTATTCAATTTAGTTTGGTTTGATGTTAACTTAATTTAGTTTGATTTGATTTAATTTTAATTTAATTTGATTTAATTTAATTTAATTTAATTTAAATTAATTTAATTTAATTTAATTTATTCATTTAATTTAATCTTTAATTTGATTTAACTTAATTTAATTTGATTTTATTTATTTAATTTAATTTAATTCATTTAATTTAATTTAATTTGTTTATTTAATTTAATTTAATTTAATCTTTAATTTAATTGACTTTTAATTTTAATTTAATTTAATTTAATTTAATTCAATTTAATTTACTTAATTTAATTTAATTTTTAATTTAATTTTATTTTTAATTTTAATTGAAATTTTAAAAGAGTTTAATAATTTAGCTTTAGTTTAATGATTAAGGCTTTTAATATTTTAAATTTGAGTTATCATTTTAATTGAGAATTGAATATTAATGAGATGATTAATTTAGGGATTTTTAAATTAAAGAATAAATCTCTTCCTAATAATATCCCTATTTTAATAATTCCAATTTTATTATTCTTCCAAATTTAATCAATTATTTAATTAAGGTTTAATTATTTTAAATTGCTTAATGGGTTTCTACCCTTTAATTATTTAAATTTCAATCATCCAAATCGATTAGGATCAAATATTTTACTTGTTAATTTTTTTATTAAACCTAAAGTTTTAATTAAGGATTAAAATTTTAATTACCACTTTACCCTTTAAGCTTAATAATTTCATAACTCACTAAATTGAGCTTAAATGAACTTGAAATTTTTATGTGACTTTACTCATATGTCGATAAAGACATGAGAGGAGAAAATGTGATTTTTCTATATTTAATTTATTTATATAATTATTTTTGGTAGAAAATAGAGATTTCCAAGGAAAATTTAATAACATGACCAAGGGAAAGTTTCTGTCCTTAAGAAAATTAGGGGACATTTCTAATGACCAGAGGACCACTTGGACCAATTTTGGTGATTTTTTGAATTATATTATTTTTATTATAATTATTTTAAGTTTTGGAGTGTTAATTAATTTAAAAATAAAACAAAAGTTGAAAAATGAATTTTATATTTTTCAAAAATCTCTCTGATATCAAGGAAATCAGAGAACCAATTTTTGCAATTTTCTGATTTTTTTATGATTTATTATAATTATTTTAGTGAAAATGCTAGAAAAATACATTTTTTTAATTTTAAAATTACCCTAGGGCTTTAAAATTTAATATCTCATTAAATAGACCTAAGAAAAATATGGGGTTTGTTCCTAAGTGATTAAAATTCAAAATGTGACATTTTGGTGAATTTTATTATTTTTGTGATTTTTATTATTTTTTAATTATTAAAAATATTAAAATAATATTAAAAATCAACTTTTTTAGAAAATTAAAATTTTAATTTTCTTAAATTCCCCTAACATCAGAGAGGCTCCAAAACTAATTTGGTGAATTTTTGAAAGATATTTTGAAAGTTATGAATTTTTAAAGTTGAAATTGACTAAATGGCTTAATCAACCCATTTAGTAGGGCTAACCAAGTCCAATTGACCTCAAATTTTTATGGTGGGTTCCTCTGATCCTAAAGGTCAGTGGAGAATTGATTTCAAGTCAATTTGATGTATGGTTAGCTCTAATTAATTAGGGATCCATTTTGGGTGTTTAAGCCGATTAGGGTTGTTTTAAATGAACTAACTCAAAACCTATTTTCTACTAGGGTCCTACGGTCATAAGGAACATCACCAAATTTTCCTAGAGTTTATTTCACAACATGCTATTTATTGGAATTAAAATACTCAAAACAGTAACATGAATTTGAAAAATCAATAACTTTTCGTAGGGATGGCCTCGACTTTGGAAAATTCACGGAATGTTCCCAAATTCAGAGGCTTCAAAAGCACTATGGTCTCATGCCATGGTGAATTGTATACATGCATGGAGAATTAAAAATATGCAGAGAGTAAATAAATTATTAAAAATAAAATACTTGATGAAATTAAATAATTTCTTTTCCACATTATTCTCCTCCGTTCACTTGAGCGAGAGGGTATTTTTATTTTATTTTTATGATTTTCCTACACAAAGTTATGAATTTTGCAAGTTTAGGGAATTAAATAAATAGAAAATACCCCTAATTTTCTATTTATCCGAGTCGGCGCCGCGTCATCCTCGGCATCTCCGAACGCACACGCGTCGCGCTCTCCATTCGACGCCGCCGCTTGAGTCGGCGGCCCGGGCCCGCGGTTCGCGTACCATCTCTGGTCCGATGCCATCCGAGCCGTCCGTCCGCGCGTGTATATGAATGGACGGCATCCGTTCATCGTCCCCGAGCGTCCTCGCCCGAGAGCCGTCCACACTAAATCCCTAAGATCTCACTCGATACTCGATGGATTTTCGTGTTCTTATGCTCCATGGATTCGTCTTGAGAAGACGAACACATCCATACGGTTTATGTGGGATGAAATTTACGCGATAAAAATGGAGAATGTTCGAAGCTCGGGAAGAAGAGTGAGGCCATACCTTTGCTCGGAGAAGTGTGGCTTCGATGCGAGGGTTGTTGCACCTTCGATTGGATCCCGGCAAGCTCCGGATGAAGTCTCTCGGTCGGTGAATTGCACAGGTAGGATTTCGACCACGCTCGATCACAAAGCTTGGAGGCTGGAGCAACTAGGTGGCTTTGAAGATGGGGCTTTTGTTGGTGGACACCTTCCTCGGTCCGGTGAAGGTGTAGAACCAATCAATTTGGGGATTGGCTCCTTGTGGAGAAGTGCCCTGGTTTTGGGCTTGGATTTCGACTACGAAATTGAGCTCGCGGAGAAGAAATGGCGGGGGATTTCGGTGGGGATCAAGTGCTCGTGTATGTGGGAGTAGTACGGAACAATTTTGGCGAGTTTCCTTAAGGTTTGTTTCAGCACCTCTCATGGCCGAGAGGGGTGGTGTTTAAATAGGAGAGGGTGGAGGGCCTCCCGGGGAGAGTTAGGGCTTGGGATCGATTGCTCTTGGCAAGAGAAGAATAGCTACACTGGCCACGCTGGGGATGGGGCGGCTCGGCGAGGGAGAATTCCAAAGTTGGCTCACATGTGAGCTCTCGGCCATGGTGTTTTTCGGCGGCTGGTGGCCGGCCGGCCGGCATGGGTCACCCTCGAGGTCGGGTGGGTCGGGGTCGGGACTTGGTGCAAGCAATTGGCAATTGTCATGTGTAAAGAGCTTGGATTGAAATGGACTGGGGGGGAAGACCATTTTGGGTTCAAATGAGTCAACCCATGATTTTGGGCTAGGTTCACCACCCAAGGCCTGGTCTTGGGCTGAAAAGGATTACTTAGGTCAGCCAAGAGAGAATGGTGTGGTCTCCATCCATGATGAGGTGGCTAAGCATGGTTTAGTGTGTGACATGCTTAAGGTAAAAAAGGGTTTAAGAAGGATTAGGAAAGGGGCCCTCCTTTTGCCATTAATGGCTTGATCACATGTCAAGCCTTCCATGGCTTCATGTGGCTTGTCCATGGCTTGCATGGCTCACCTTTGGCTTGGGAAAAGTGGAGTCAATTTCATGGAAATAGATTTTACGAATTTTTGGTAATTTGATGGAAATTTGTATGAAACTTGATTTGGAATGATTTGATGATGAATTTAGGACTTAGGGAATGGCTTTTATTAAGTGGATGGCAAGTGGAGATGTCATGTGGGCTTTAGGGCCAATTTTGGGCTTTTGTATTTGGTAGAAATGGGCTTTTAAAATGGTTTGGGGAAGTGGGCTTTTGGATTTTAAAATGGATTTTAGGATGAAATTTTGGCAAAGGTTTGGGCCAAATAATTGTTGGGTTTAGCTCATGGATGTATCATGAGTGACTTGAAGCAAATTGGGAGTGATTTGGGTTTGAATTGGGTTGAATTTGGGCTCTTTTGGTGAATGGGCCAATATAGGTCCAAGTGGACCATGTTGGGCCAATGTTGGGCTAGGGTTGAAATTGATGTAAAATTAATGTTGAGAAATGTTTATGGGAGTGTTTCAAAGAGGTTTTGACTTTGGTTGGGCTTTGATTTTGGGGTTTGGGCTCATTTGGGTTAGGTTTGGGTTTAGGTCAAAATTGGGCCTTTTAGCTTTGGGTTGAATTTGAGTGGGGTTTGGGTCCAAATTTTGGGCAAATCATGTTAGTGTTTTGCTTGTGGGGATGCTAAGGAAGATTTAGAAAAGATTTGGGGTTAATTGGAGTTGAATTGAGTGAGTTTGGGTTAGGTTTGGGTCATGGGTCCAAATTGGGCTTTAAGGCCAAAAGTGAAATTGGATCCAAATGTCAATCAAATTGGACTTGGATTTGGTCTAGATTGGTGTTGGGAATGTTGAATTGAACTTTAGAATTGAATTGGACCAGAATTTGGGTCAATTGGATAGGTTTGGTTTGACATTGAGTTTACTTAGGGTTAAAATGGGTCAAATTGGGGGTTTTGACAAAAGTAGGGTAAATTGACAAAATTGGCCCATGGTGTAGTAGAACAAAATGAAATTGGGAAAATTTGGGATTTTCTGGGAATTTTTTGAATTTTTTGGATTTTGGGTTAAGAGGGGTATTTTGGGTATTTGGAGGGTATTGGGAGGTATTTTTGGAATTTTTGGTATTTTTGGGTATGGATGATCAATTTGAGTGATGTGAAATGTCTGGGATTGATTTTGGGGAATTTTGGGTAATTTAGGTGATTTTGAAAAAATTGGGTAATTTCAAGGGCTTTGGGTAGGTTAGGCGGGTGTAGGGTCACGGGGGTCAAAAATTGAAAATTTGGAAAATTGAAGATTGGGTAAATTTGAGTGGAATGAAATCATTTTGGTTGAGCCATGAAGCCACATCAAGCCCCCATGAGCCATGAGGGACTCATTTGAGGCATTCACTATGTTGTTCCTAACCCTCTTAGCCAAGGGCTTAGGGGTTAAGGACCATCCATGTGAGTCACCTACATGAGTCAGGAGGTCAAGCTAGGTATGGGTGTGGTTTTAGGAGGTGTGTGAAAGTTAGTGTATAAGTGTAGTGTGTGTGTGTAAGTCAGCCCCCTCACTGGACCGAGCCACCTGTGGCAGTCTCAAGGCCAAAGAGTCACTATAGGAACTCATCCTTTAAACTTCCACATTTGATTTCAACCCTCTAGGTGATTAGGGGTCTACGATCAAGTTTGTGGAGTTTGCGGGGAGTTAAGAAGTGGTTTGAAATTCTAAGTGGTGGATCCCAATTCTAGTCCTCTAAGATAGTCAAAGGAAAAGCCTAAGGCTAGATCCTAAGTACTAAAAAGAAGAAGAGAAGACCTCATCAAAAATGAGGTCAACAAATACCAAAAATTCCAAAAGTATCCCCCAATACCCTCCAAATTACCAAAATACCCCTCTAGACCCAAAAATACAAAAATTCAGAAAATTCCCAGAAAATTCCAAAAAATCGTAAATATTCGCAATGTCATTTTTTCCAACTACACCATGGGCCAATTTTGTCAATTTACCCAACTTTTAACAAAACCCCCAATTTAGCCCATTCTTAACCCAAGTGAACCCAATGTCAAACCAAATCTACCCAATTGACCCCAATTTTGGTCCAATTTAATTCTGAACTTCAATTCAATATCCACAATATCAATCTAGACTAAATCTAAGTCCAATTTGATTGACATTTGAATCCAATTTCACTTTTAACCTTAAAGCCCAATTTGGACCCATGACCCAAGCTTAGCTCAAGCCAAACCAATTCAACTCCAATTAACCCCAAACCTTTTTTAAACCATCCCTAACATCCCCACAAACAAAACACTAACATAATTTGCCCAAAATTTGGACCCAAACCCCACTCAAATTCAACCCAAAACCAAAAGCCCAATTTTGACCTAAACCCAAACCTAACCCAAATAAGCCCAAGTCCCAAAACCAAAACCCAACCAAAGTTGAAACCTCTTCGAAACACTCCCATAAACATTTCCCAACATTAATTTTACATCAATTTCAACCCTAGCCCAACATTGGCTCAAATTAGCCCAATTTGACCTACATTGGCCCATTTACCAAATGAACCCAAATTCAACCCAATTCAATTCCAAACTACCTCAAATTTGCTTCAAATCATTCAAGACACATCCTTAAACTAAACTCAACATTTATTTGGCATGGCCATTTGCAAAATTTTTCATCTAAAAGCCCATTGTTAAACATAAAGGCCCACTCCCTTAAATTCCTAAGAGCCCACTTCCACCAAATTCAAAAGCCCAAATCTATCCTAAAGCCCATATGACATTTTCACTTGCCATCCATTTAATCAAAGTCATTCCCTAAGTTCCAATCCCATCATCAAATGATTCCAAATCAAGCCTCATGACACATCACCCCTAAATGCCAAAAATCCCAAAATTCCTTTCTCATGCAAGTAAGCAAAGCCATTCCCAAGCCATGAGCAAGCCTTGAAGCCATGCACAAGCCACATGAAGTCATGGGGGGTTTGACATGTGACCATACCCAAAGTAGCAAAAGGGGGCCTCTCTTTCTTAAACCTTCATTAAGCTTTTTAACCCCTTACATGCTACACACTAAACCAAGATTAGCCACATCACTTTGGATGGGGACTTCACCACCCCTTTCTAGCTGATGCAAATGATCCTCCCTCGGCCCAAATCAGCCATGGGGAGATGAACCAAGCCCATTTCCAGGGGTTGACCAAACCAAGTGCAAAAGAGCCACCTCCCCATTCCATTTGAATCAAACCACTTTACACATGTCAAGCTTCAATTGAATTCACCAACTTCCAGCTCTGACTCACCTGAACTTGAGGGTGACCCTTGCCTGCCAGCCAGCCACCTGAGCCGCTGGAAAACGCCATGGCCGAGACCTTGGAATGAGCTTAACATTGAAATTCCCCCTTACTGAGCTGCCCCAAGTCCAGTGGCCATTGCAGCTGTTCTTCTCATCCCCTGAGCAGCTTATCCAAGCCCCTAACTCCCCCTAGGAGAGCCTCCAGCTAGCTCTATTTAAACCCCACCTCTCTCGGCCATGAGAGAGGAGCTGAAATAAACCTTAAGGAAACTCTGCCAAAATCATTACAGACTCTTCCCCACACCTGGAGAACTTGATCCCCACTGAAATCCCCCTGACATTTCCTCTCTGTGAGCTCAATTTCAGAGTTGAAATCCAAGCCCAAAACCAGGACACTTCACCACAGTGACTCAATCCTCAAATTGATTGACTCTACACCTTCACCAAACCAAGAGGAGAAGTTTCCCAGCAAAAGCCCCCTCACCAGGCCAGCCATTGCTTCCAGCCTCCAAGCTTTGTGATCGGCTGTGGTCACTTTTGTACCTAGGCAATTCACCAGGCCAAGGGACTTCATCTGGAGCTTGCTTGGACCCAATCGAAGGTGACATAGCCCTTAGATTGAAGCTTCACTTCTCTGAGCAAAGGTATGAGATCTCTCCTTCTCCCGAGATTCTGGAGATTCTCCATTTATTTTGAGTCAATTTCAATGCATGTTTACCATATGGATGTGTTCGTCTCTTCAAGACGAATCCATAGAGCATAAGAACATAAAAATTCGTTGAGAATCGAGTGAGAAATTAGGGTTAAAAGGTCGACGGTCACGGGTTCACACCGGTCGTAGACAATGACTGGGAGCCGTTGGATCGCGCGTGTATCGAGCGGACGGTCGGGATCGAGCCGGACAGCGCAACTGTACATGAACCGCGGGCCCCTGGAGTGCTGAGTCGGATGGCGGCGCCGAACCAGAAGACGCCGCGTGGCCGTTCGAAAAGGCTAAGGTTGACGCGGCGCCGCGTGGATAAGTAGGAAAATAGTGTATTTTTCTATTTATTTAATTACTAGAACTTCAAAAATTCATAACTTTGTGTAGAAAAATCTAAAAATAAAATAAAAATACCCTCTTACTCAGTGAACAGAGTAGAATAATGTGGAAAAGAAATCAAGTAATTTCATTAAGTATTTTATTTTTAATGATTTATTTACTCTCTGCATTATTTTAATTCTCCATTTGCATAGGCAATTTACCATGGCATGAGACCATAGGGCTTTTGAAGCCTCTGAACTTGGGAACATTCCCTGAATTTTCCAAGGTCAGAGGCCATCCCTATGAGAAGTTATTGATTTTCCAAGTTCATGTTACAGTTTTAAGTATTTTAATTTCAATAATTATCATGTGGAGAAATAAATTCTAGGAAAATTTGGTGATGTTTCTTATGACCAGAGGAACCTAGGAAAAATAAGTTTTGAGTTAATTCACTTGGAACAACCCTAATTGGCCTAAATACCCAAAATTAAACTTTAATTAATTAGGGTTAATCACACATCAAATTAACTTAAAAACAATTCTCCACTGTCCTCTAGGGATAGGAGAACACCACATAAAAATTTGAAACCAATTGGACTTGGTTTGATCCACCAAATGGGTTGATTAACCCCCTTAAATAAATTTGAATTTTAAAAATTCATAACTCATAAAATACTTTTCAAAAATTCACAAAAATAGTTTTAGAGCTTCTCTGATATTAGAGGAACTTAGGAAAATTAAAATTATAATTTTCTAAAAAAGTTGATTTTTATCATTATTTTAATATTTTTAATAATTAAAAAATAATAAAAATTATAAAAATATTAAAAATCACCAAAATGTCACATTTTGAATTCTAATCATTTGGGAACAAACCAAATATTTTTTTTAAGTCCCTAGGGCAAGATATTGAATTTTAAAGGCTTAATGTAATTTTTAATATTAAAAAATGTATTTTCCAACCTTTTCACTAAAATAATTCTAATAAATCAAAGAAAAATCAGAAAAATACAAACATTGTTTCTCTAAACTCCTTGAGGTCAGAGAGATCTATGAAAAATATAAAATCCAATTTTCAACTTTAATTTTATTTTAAAATTAATTAATTCTCCAAAATTCAAAATAATTCTAATAAATAGAATATAATTCAAAAAATCACCAAAATTGGTCCAAATGGTCCTCTAATTATTAGGAATATCGCATAATTTTCTTAAGGATAGAAATATTTCCTTGGTCATGTTATTGAATTTTCTTTGAAAACCCCTATTTTCCATTAAAAAATAATTACATAAATAAATTAAATATAGAAAAATCACATTTTCTCCTCTAATATCTTAATTAACATGTGAGTAAAGTTGCATAAAAATTTCAAGTTCATTTGAGCTTAATTTAGTGAGTTATAGAATTATTAAGCTTGAAGGGTAAAAAGGTAATTAAAAATTTCAACCCTTAATTAAAATTTTAGGATTAATCAAAGGGGAGGGTAAAATATTTGATTTTAAACTGATTTTTGGATGATTGAAACTTAAATGATTAAGGGTAGAAATCTACTAATCATTTCAAATATAATTAAAATAAAACTTCAATTAATTAATTAATTGAAATTTTGGAGAACAATAGAAATTGGAATTATTAAAGTAGGGATATTATTTAAGAGGACATTTATTCTTTAATTTAAAAATCCCTAAATAAATCACTTCAATAATACTTATGTCTTAATTAAAAAATTAAAAGAATAATCTCAATTAAATTAAAATTGAAATTAAATTAAAATCAAATTAAATTAAATTAAAAGAAAAATAAATTGAGATCAAATTAAGTTAAATTAAACTAAATTAAATTGAATTAAATTAAATTAAATTAAATTAAAATTAAAATTAAATTAAATCAAATTAATTTAGATTAAATTAAACTAAATTAAAAATTAAATTAAATCAAAATTAAATTAAATTAAATTAAAATTAAAATTAAATTAAATTAAGATTAAAATTAAATTAAATTAAATTAAATTAAACTAAATCAAATTAAAATTAAGTCAAATTAAAATTAAATTAAATTAAATAAAATAAAATCAAATTAAATCAAAATTAAATTAAATTGAATTAAATTAAATTAAAATCATTTAATAACAAACCTAAATGAAATCATTAAGAATTAAATCTAAAATGACTCGAACACTATTCTAAACTTAAACTAATTTTAAATCATTAAAATATTTAATAAGTTGATTTGCCCTTATAAAGCTTTTAGTATTATAACTTTTAAATGAGGTATCAAGTGAAGTGTTACTTCACTCATGGGACATTCAAATGTCCTAGTTCACTCAGCAAAAGAACAAAACTTAAACCCCTGGATGATTAATTCACTTGTATAATTAAATTCCCTTGGACTTAAAACAATCTTAGAGGTATTGAAAGGACGTTTAAGACTCGTCTTAAGCACTTCCTCAATATGATAGGATGTTTATAAGAACAATTGAATCTAATTGTTTCTTTGATGAAGAAAATCGTCCTTAAACCAAAACACAAGAACCTAGACGTCATAGGAGATGACTAGCTATAGGATTAGGACTTTGGTAGCCAACCAAAAATCTTTCCCTTAGCTTTACCTAGGTACTTGTTGGAATATTTAAATGCCTTAACATGTGTTTTAAGTGCAGCTTGGGATGACGGGAAGACCCTCCGAGTACGCTTTTATTTTGTTGCAATTTACTTTATTGCAATTTACTTACATGCACTCGTACTTTACTTTTCTTGCATGATAAACAACTGTTGCATGAAAACCAAAACCTTTAGGATAGTCCCTGAACTGAAACCAAAATTAAATTAAAAATCATTACAAGATAAAATTCACCTTCACAACATTTCAAAATATAAAACAACTCAAAACTTAATCACAAACAGAACAACAAAACTACAATTGCAACTAAATTAAAACGTCTCGTTAAATGATCGGGAATACCTCGGATGATGTAACCCACGTGTTGCTAACGGGATTTCCCAAGGTCTAAATGAAAGTGTGGAACTCATTTAGTTGAGTTTAGCAAATTCATCGGGACTATGTGAATTCAATGAAAATAACGGTGTCGGGATGACGGAACCGTAGGATCTTAATCGGTTTTGTTTAAACAACTTTAAGATTTGTTTTAATTAAAATATTAAAAACACTTAGACTTTTAGATTTCTAAACCAAAACACTTTTCTCATCTCTTGATTTTTACCTTCTATAACTAAACCTCTGGAACAACAAAGAGCTTGGAGCACGGTGGGCAGCACGGCCATCTTCGTCAGCAAAACAACTCTACATCAGCTAAACATTCCTAGAATTAAACAACAAAGCCATAGGATTTCGAGGTAGTTTGCCTAGTGCAACATAAATCCTTAACTCTTTTTTAGGCATTTGCATGATCATGTCATGTAAATTAAGCCCTAACCGGTCTTAGGACTCCGAGGTAGTCGTTTGGTACGACATAAACCCTCACATCTTCAAGGCTATTTGTATGATTTTATCATACAAATATAAGTCCAAATTAATTAAAATTGACAAGATTGAAATATCAGATAATATTAGCATTTTCTTAAACTCGAAGCCAAACAATAGGATAGTTTGGGAAGTTTCCAAGATTCTTCTTGGATCCTCAGCTTCTCCTACTTCTCTTCCTTTGGATTCTTGAAACAAACTTTTCCAAACTTGATCTAATCCCTTTTGAAATTTCAAAAATCCAATCCTTTGAAAACCTTAAACTTTGAAATTCTTGAGAGCAAAACCACTGATCATTATCGAGAGTTTTCTTAAATGATTCACTTCATTTAAGATGTAATTAACTATAGGGGCTTGCCCTTATAGGGAACTTTAAGAACCTGGTAATATAAACCACCGCTTAATTCATTTATATTAAGCGGGGAACTTGTCGGCTTATAAAATTGGTTCGTAGACCAAACGGATGTCACAAATCTTCTAGTTTATTTAACCGAGCCCCATCGTTAAGCAGTGTGTCTATTCTTCGGGATAGATACGCAGTTTGTGATGCGGTGCTCGTTTATATAAACTATTCGGGATGTGAGATCAGTTTGATTTCATATCTTAAAATTTTCAAATTTAAAATTATTTTCAAAATCAAATACTATTTTTCAAATTATTTATTTAAATTAAATTAAAAATTTGCCGACAATTTTTGTAGGCGACCTCTTTTCAAAAATACAACACTCAACCTAAAAATATGCCGACAACTTCTGGCGACTCCGCTGGGGAACAGTTCCTCTCTCCATTTTGGTCAGATGGTTTTGCTTTCATAAATCGGTAGTGAGCCCATGCCCCTAGTGGACCAAACTACCATTCTTCCGTTGGAATACCCCGTTCATTTATGTCTTGAAAGAGTATAGCCAACTCCTCTCGGATTTAGGAGCCACTGTTTAGACACCCCTAAACGGAGAGGTTCTAAGATCCTTTTACCTCTTTTCTGAGGTGGGGTAGACCCCCAATAGGTGTTAGTTTAGGAGTGGTCCTTCGAGTCGAGAGGTCTTGCATAAGACTTTCTCTTCCTTTCCAATTCTGAATCGGATTCCTTACCTTCCCTACACCTTTGAACATTTCGTTCCTAATAAACAAAATCTTCTAATGAATGACTCTTTTAACAAACAATGAATGACTCTTTTAACAACTAACTCCTTTTTATAAATACATGAACAAAAATGTGTTCGGACTCTTTTCGATTCCTTTCTTTTCATCCTGATGAGAAGAAGCATAACTTGGGACTGACAATCAGAATCTACCTTGCGAGAAAATGTCACGCCCAAAGCTGATTTTCTCCTTTACCAACGGACTTAACCTAGCTGTCTACAAGGAGGAGCTTCCTGACAATGGAATCATCCATTTCAGGCAAGGATTCAAGAATACAAATGTCAAGATCACTGACGTCACCCTTTTCACACTTACAGATAAAGTGCCTGAAACTGAAAAGCCTTTGTTCGAGTTCAACCTCAAGTCAACTCAAGAGTTCCCTCCTCTGCAAAGGGTTCCAGTTGAGAAGAGTACTGCTGTTCGCAGGAGGACTGTTGTTTCTACCCCCGCTGGTCTAGTCATCTCTGCACCTACCCCGGCTTCCGCCAAACTGAAGGGGAAGGAAATTCAAATTTGTGATGAGCATGTTACCGTGGAGGGTACAGATCTCCATGCGAGACCTTCTGTTTTTGAAATTGGGTCCAGCTCAAGGGTTCCACCCCTAACACGGACTCAGAGGAGAAACAGGAGTAGAAAGATTTGCAAGGAAAGCCGGAGGCTGCTGCAGTTGCTTTCTTGGAAGAACTGCCTGAGTACACACCACTACCTGAGTACATACCATTACCTGAGTATACACCGCTTTTGGAAGGAAGTAGATTCCATCCCCTCTCCGCCGCAGCTGACGAGGAAAATGTCCGCAATATTGCTTCTACATTACCTCGACCCGCATACTATAGCAACAGTCGAAAGAAAAGGGCTAGGATTACACCATTTGCCCGACTGCAGACTGTGATAGAGAAGTTAGTAAGAAAGAGAAATGTCCTGTATCAGAGATTTTAAGAAGAATAGGGTGGGTGCCAGCCAAATCCCGTCTTGGGCCGCGAGTAGAACCCGTTAGCGCCATAGAAAAGCCGAATAAGAAGATGAAAGCTAGTCCACCTATTGTTGTTTCAGGTTTACAGATCAGGGAGGATACCACCTTCCAGCATTCAGCCGACAGACCATCCGGTCCTAGGCCTTCTGCTGCTAGAAGGATGGTATGGCGTCCTACTACTGGCCAATTGAGACCGAAATAACGACCAGAAAAGGAAAGTCTCATCAGGAGACTCGAGTCCGAAGAGAGCGACACTGCAATGAAGGGGAATCCCAAGAAGAAAATCCAATGGTCATCGCATGATAACTGCGAAATCGTACGAAAAAGACCATTGGAGGACGCTATGGAAAAGCTAAGAACCGACATTCAACGATTAGCAAGAGAAAGAGAAGAAAAGTTTGGAGATGAAGTTGACTCGTCGGAATTCATGGATGACGAATATGTGGAGATCAACATGGTTGAGACACGAGCATCGTCAGCTTTGCAAGGTGCTCCGGCAGCTGCGGAAAGAGATGAACCAGAAATGTTAAGAGCATAACTTCGAGAAAAAGATGATACAATCTCTCAAATGGCGAAAAGGATGGAAGAGATGGCTGCAGCCCTAGCCACTCTTCAGAGTCAGGTTCAACCCCCAAGAGAAACACCTCCATAAGTTATTCATATTATAGACGGAGGAAAATAGATTATATCCGTTAACAGAGACGATCAGCCGAGGAAAGATTCTACTCAAAATATTATTCCAGAGAAGGACATCAAGAACATGGTAGAACAGCAGGCGCGAGAAGCCTTAGCACAGTCTAAGAGCGGAGCATCTATTCGGACGGGTAGACCTTACCCCAAAGAATTTGATGCGAGTACAATACCCAAAAGGCTTCGTACCACCTCCGTTCAAGACTTTTGATGGTACGGAAACCCTCGACGGCATGTTGCACACTTTCGCGCTAGTTGTTGCAACGCCGGTGGAAGTGACGCCTTACTCTTCCGACAATTCGTCGGCGACTCGTCGGGGATCGCCTTCGATTGGTACGCGAGTTACCGAACGGTTCGGTAAAGACATTTTCGGAATTAGAAAACCTCTTCGTGAAACGGTTTGTCGGAGCTCGACACCATATCACCATCGGTGATCTAGTGGTGGAGAAACAGAAATCGAACGAAACTTTAGTGGACTACATACTTCGATGGAGAAATCTAAGCATGAAGTGTGAGCTACGGCTACAAGAGCAGCATGCAGTCGGTATCTTTCTTAAAAGCATTCATGGCTCGATAGCACTTCTCCTTAAGGGATTTACGATTAAGACTTTAGAGAAGTTGTTAAGTAAGGCCGGAAGCTTGCAAGAGGAAGCGAAACAGCTAAGTTTCGTCGACAAGACAGACAAACAGAAGCCTGTGAAGGCATTTGAAAAGAAATCTGAGATCATCGCGGCAGTCGATAAGGGCAAGCGACCAATGCAAATGCGACGGAGCAGCCAGACAGCCGATATCAACGAACCTTAGCAGAACTACCAACAACCTCGACCTGGTTATCAGCCAACTCAACAAAATGAGCAATCGCCTCGCCCGTAACGCACGTTAAAGGAGCTCATAAACAGAGAATATTCGTTCAAGAATGAAGCAGTGCCAAAGATGTTCCGCAGTTTGATGAAGACTTCAGATTTTCAACTGTCAGAACCCAAGAAGCTAGAGAAAGTTAATAAAAAAGACCATCCCAACTACTGCCATTACCACAGGATGCTCGGACATAAGATAGAGGATTGCATCACCTTCAAGAGTTGGCTTGACAACAATCTCCGAAAAGGGAACATAACGATTCCGAAGGAATACATGAAGGAACCCCAGAAAGGCGGTTATGTCAATGTTATTTCAACGGATCCTATTGTTCCTATAGATCCCTACACGACGAATGATGGATGGAGTACAGCTTGGACGAAGTCATCGAAGAAAATTTTGGATCGCATCCAAACCGCTTCGGTGCGTGCTTTGATTTAAAGTTCGAAACCTGTCAAGCTGGCACTATCACTAGCAATTGAAGAACCACCCCAGGAAGAAAAGATCGTAGAAAAGAAGGAGATCGTAGAAGAAGAAAGGACCGAGGCTCCTAAGGCTAGACTAGGGGCTGCTTATCCTAGGATGGTTGTTTCTGATTCGGGGAAAAATTCCTCGAACCTCTGACTCTGTATGATTATTTGCTCGCTCCGGCGGGATCTTATAATGATAAGAGTTATGGCGTTGGCTACGTTTTGACTGTTTCTGACGATTACGTTACTAACGACAACCAACCTAATCTGGATCTCAATTCTAATAACAATTCTCAAATCATGCACAACCTCGACAATCACGATGACAAAGAAGACATTCACCAAGAAGGCTACGAAAGTTCAACAAGCAATGAATCTATTTGTGAATTTCAAGGAGCTCCAATCACAATAGAGTTAGAGCTTTCAGATTCCGAAGCGAATCCAGAAGAACTTGTCATGCCAATTCAAAAGGAGACACCAGTAAACTCAGTACCAGATTCAGAAGAAATCACAGAAGTCAACTTAAGGAGCGGAAGGGTTCTACCTCCGAGAATGGGTCCAAAAGACAAAGGAAAGCGTGTGGTTGTTCGGGAAGAATCAACCCCAACAGAAGAATTGCCCATTCGGGAAGAAACTGAGACACATGGTAAAAAAGTGGACTATAACGTGCTAGCCATCTTAGGAAACTACCAGCCAAACTGAGCATCTACGACGCTCTCATCTTATCAAAAGAGAAGAGGGAAGCTCTGATCAAGGCCTTACTTGATCCAGAGATTTTTTTAGCTCAGATGGCCGGAGATTCCTTAGATGAGGTTTGCTCGTTAAAGGAACAGCGAGGTGTTACCTTCACGGACAGTGATCTACTACTTGGGACAGCCGATCACAACCGACCGTTGTACATTTCAGTCACAATCGGAAAATTTACGCTCTCCAGAGTATTGGTGGATCCAGGAGCGTCAATCAACATAATGAATCTTCGGATGCTAGCATACTTGGAAATTGATGCTCGCGAGCTTGAAGCGGATAAGATGTTACTAAGAGGATTCAACCAGAAAGGAGAAAGAGCCCTTGGATCAATAACACTATTGATGAAGACCGGTGAATTAGCAAAGATAATCGCAAAATTCCACATAATTGATTCTGAGACATTGTTCAACGCTCTACTGGGCCGGCTATGGATCCATGAAAACCGGATGGTATCATCGTCTCTGCATCAGTTCATAAAATACTACGAAGAAGGAGAATAGTGCATTAAAGGTGATTTGCAACCTTTCTCCGTACATGAAATTGGAGTCCATGAAGATACAGCTTATTACGCACCTCCGAAGAAAACAATCTTCTCCAGAAACACCGTGCCAAATGAAGCAAAAGAAATTCGAGACGATGAAGAACCTGAAGTTCTAGTCCAATAGTCACTCACCACTCCCTTACGGCGAGATGGTGAAGGTTTCTCCAGAACTCGCATCCGAGGTCGAGGCCGGGGACGAGGTCGTGGAAGAGACAACCGGACGATTGGACAAAAAAGCCGATGATCAACGTTGATTGGGAGAACAGCTACGAGGAAGAAGAGGAAGTCAAGAAAGAAGCGACTACAATAAACCGGAAGAAACCACAATTCAAGATTTCTCTCGAAGATGAAAAGAACGAAGAATACAAATCGATGTACGAGAAGATTAACCACTATGTACACACTATGACCCTGACCCCGATCCGACCTAATAAGATCAAGGGTATGGTGGTCAAAGAAGTACATAGCAGCGGTGCAAAGCCAATCAAATTTTACTGTGGCACTTCTTCTTCTAATACTGAAAACGATGTACAATTTGAAGATGTCACTTCTTCCGAATTAATGGAATTACCTTTTGAGTGGTACTCTCCTTGTGTTCAAAATTTAAATCAGCGTGGTGTCTTACCTCGACAATGGATAAAAGATCAATCACAACACTTCGAAAAATTATGGAATAACGCCAGTCGGCCTCCCAATGTAAAGCATGGTCTCGGATTCGATACAGTAGGATCAGTTGACGATACGGAATTTTGTTTGGTTGTCACTTGCGAACCTAATGAAGACTACTTGGAAACTACAGAAGAGCTTGAAGATCTGCAAATTGGAGACACTCCACCTGAGTTCGAAGAAGAAATCAAATCTACAATAGACGAGTTAATGGAAGTTAACTTAGGTACTAGCGAAGAGCCTAGGCCAACGTTTGTTAGCTCCTTACTCAATAAAGAAGATTCTGAGGAAATAATCAAGCTACTAATGGAATTCAAGGACTGTTTTGCTTGGAGTTATGATGAAATGCCAGGATTAGCTCCAGAAGTCGCAGTTCACAGACTAGGAGTGGATCCTACTTCCGTTCCAGTCAAACAAGCTTCCAGAAGAATGCGTTTGGAAATTGAACAACAAGTCATAATTGAAGTTAAGATGCTAATAGACGCTAAATTTGTCCGTGAAGAACAATACCCGACTTGGCTAGCCAATGTGGTACCAGTCAGAAAGAAGAATGGTCAGATCAGAATCTGCGTGGATTTCAGAGATTTGAACAAAGCATGTCCGAAGAATGAATTTCCACTACCAATTCCAAAGTTAATGATAGACATCGCTTCGACACATGAAATATTCTCTTTCATGGATGGATCATCAGGATACAACCAGATAAAGATGGCACCAGAAGACAAAAAGCTCACGGCATTCAGAACACCAGTCGGAGTGTATTGCTACACAGTAATGCCATTCGGACTAAAGAACGCAGGAGCAACATACCAAAGAGCAATGACAAAGATTTTTGATGATCTCATTCACAACCAAGTTGAGTGCTACGTGGATGATGTGGTCATCAAAAGCAAACTGAAGGAAGATCACCTGTATGATTTGAGAATTGTTTTCGAGCGACTAAGGTAATACAACCTTAAGATGAATCCCTTAAAATGCGCCTTCGGTGTCACCTCCGGGAAATTCTTAGAATTTGTTGTCCGACATCACGGGATTGAAATTGATCCAGAAAAGATTAAAGCTATCTTAGAGATGCCGCCTCCCAAAACCTTAAAACAGCTACGATCCTTTCAAGGGAAGTTGGCATATCTTCGAAGCTTTATTTCGAACTTGTCAGGTAGGTGTCAGCCCTTCTCGGCATTAGTTAAAAAGGATGCCAAATTCGTTTAGGAAGAGAAATGCCAACGAGCCTTCGAGGACATTAAGCAATATTTAATGACACCTCCTGTCTTAGCAGCCCCAGTCTCGGGTAGACCGTTGATACTTTATACCGCGGCTCTAGACGACTCCCTTGGAGCCCTACTAGCCCAGGTCAATGATGAGGGAAAAGAAAATGCTCTCTACTACTTAAGCCGTCGTTTGATTCCGATGGAAGTAAAGTATCCTCCAATTGAGAAGCATTGTTTGGCCCTGATCTTTGCCGCTCAAAAGCTCAGGCATTACATGCTCTCTCATAAGGTCAACCTTATCTCGAAAATTAATCCGTTGCAATATTTGATGACTCGTTCAACACTTTCTGGCAGGCTTGCCAGGTGGTCGATGATACTATTGCAATTCGACATAACTTTCGTGCCTCTTCGTGCCGTAAAGGGACAAGTCCTAGCAGACTTCCTTGCAGCACACCCTTTGCTGGCAGAATCGCCTCTCAACGACGACTTGCCAGACGAGCAGATAATGAGCCTAGAAGACACTGATGATCTACGTTGGGAACTATACTTCGACTGAGCGTCCTCAGCACAGAAAAACAAAAAATTGCAAACGATTGTGCCCGGTAAGGCAGGAATCAGACTAATCTTTATAACACCGGAGCGGGGGATGTTAAGATACTCCTACCACTTAACAGAGTTGTGCACAAACAACGAGGCAGAATACAAAGCCCTCATAACAGGACTAGAACTGACCATTCAAATGGGAATAACGGATATCAATATCTACGGAGATTCTCAGTTGATCATTCAAAAGATCGCCGGACAATACAAAATTTTAAAGCCAAGACTCAAGCAATACTTTCAGTATGCCATGAAAGTGTTGGAACGAATTCCGAATGTAACAATCTACAAAAACCCTAGAAGAGAAAATGCTCTCGCGGATGCGCTAGCTCACCTTACAAAAGAGTTTGCCTGCTTGCAAGATGAGTCAGTTGAAGTGTTAGTTCAAGGACGACAGGTCCTATCACAGCTCGACATGGATATGATACAGAAATCAGAAAAAGCCGAGGAATCAGTTGCAGCGGTGACGGAAAACACAGAAGATAGTCATCAACCGCTAATAGACTACCTGCAAACAGGGAAATTACCAGACGATAAATCATTAGCACATCAAATAAAGAAAAGAACTCTGTCTTACGCATTAATAAACAATACATTATACAGAAGGTCTTTTGATCGGATGTGGTTAAGATGCCTGAGCGATTCCGAGGCTCGTGAAATTGTCAAAGAAGTGCATTCAGGACTTTGTGGCGCTCATCAGTCGGGTCCGAAAATGAAAATGAAAATTAAAAGACTAGGGTATTATTGGCCCTCGATGATGACCGACTGCATGAAAGTTGCCAAGAGTTGTCACCAGTGCCAAGTGCACGGAGTGGTTCTACACCAACCTCCAAATGTGCTACATCCGACAATTGTGTCGTGGTCATTTGAGTGTTGGGGCACAGATATAGTGGGACCGATAGAACCACCTTCTTCAAGAGGACATCGCTTCATCCTTGCAGCTACAGACAACTTTTCTAAATGGGCAGAAGCAGTTCCACTCAGAGAAGTAAAGGCACACCACGTGCTACAGTTTTTCAAAAATCAAGTTGTTTACCGTTTCGGAGTACCGCGCAGAATCATTTCAGACAATGGGTCCGCATTCAGAAGCACAAAAATCAACAATTTTGTCAAAAGACATGGAATCGATTGGCGATACTCAACAATCTACTACCCAAGAGCAAAACGGCTTGGCCGAGGCTTTTAATAAAACTCTCGTTCAAATTCTAAAGAAAACTTTGGACGACAACAAGAGAAATTGGCACGAGAAGTTGTTAGAAGCCTTATGGGCCTACAGGACGACTTTTAGGACTCCTACTCGCTCTAAGCCTTACACTTTAGTGTACGGGTCCGAGGCGCTTTTACCTTTGGAGGTTCGACTTCCACCACTCGGGATTGCAGCTTGCAAATAAAATTACTATAGAAGAAAATGCCGGATTACGACCGGAAGAACTGGAAAACCTGAAAGGGAAAAGACTTGCAGCGCAACAAAATTTGGAACTGTACCAAGCTAAGATGATCCAGGCCCATGATAAACTGGTCCGCCCAAGAACTTTCAAAGTTGGTGACTTAGTTCTTATTCTCAAAAGACTTATTCTTGCACATCACAAGATAGGAGGCAAATTTGAACCGACTTGGGAAGGGCCATTTGTGGTCGAGGCAGTCTACTCAGGAGGCTCCTACCAACTTGTCAATTGCCAAGGAGAACGACAAATGCTTCCAATCAATGGATGGTATTTAAAGAAGTATTACGTAACCTGATGTTTCGAAGGGTGGCCTCTAAAATAGAGTCTTATCCCTAGAAACACGGGTGAAGCAATCACTTTGTGACTGGGTCCGAACCCAAAAACATAAAAATGGATAAGAAAAAAAAACATAAAAAAATATGTACTAAAAATAAAATATGTGGAATCATAATAAGTTTTACCCTTCCTTTCAAATCAGATCTTGTTCCTGGTCTTTCCTCATCCTTTCCTACCTTCCTTTAAATTAAAATAAGAAAATAAGAATCTTCAGTGATAAATACTTTCTTAATGTTCTTGTTCTTAGTACAGCCCCTGATCCTTTCCTTGTCTTCTTCGCAGGGAAATGTCGAACGGGCGGTTGGTCCTAAACTTTAAAAATGGCTTGAGTCTCGCACTCGATGAAAAGAGGGTGAAGGATGGAGCGAGTGATAGAAATTGATTCCGACTTCACACCAGCCGACTCTACAATATGAAGAAAATGATTGGGTCCCAGTGGACCGGGAAGAGCTTCATAGCCAGACAGTGATGAAGATGGGTGGCCCAAGCCACCAATCCAACAATAAGAAAAAAAAGACAAACACCGAGGAAAGCAAGAAAATCAAGTCAGTAGTTGCCACGGCATAGGGCAGGCTCGTCAGCGCCGCGCCTGCAGAAATTCAAGAAGTGAGGAGAGTTAAGCTCACTGCTACTCGAAGAAGGAATAAGAATCGTCGTATTTACAAGATGTTGACTAAACTAGTAGCAGATCAACACGAGGAAATAACCACCTTCGCCGACACACACATTTCAAAGATGCCGGTTCATCGGGAACCTGAAAAGAGAGAACAAGCTCCGAGAATAACAGAAAGGATAAGGGAAACTCTGAGAAGATCAGAGGCAGAGAGATCGCCTCAACGCTAGATAGAGATACCATATCTGAAGATACTTGTTGCTGAAGCAACCTCGGAGGATGTCCCGACAGAGACAATCCCCGAGGAGCCAAGGTATGCAGGAGAACGTGACGGGATTGAGCCATACATCCCGTAATACGTTACTAGGCCTCGTCACTTGCAGATCATCACAGAATATGAACTAGAAAGAATGCAAAATGTTGACAATAAGACTTTCGAATACTTTGAAAGGATTAGAAGCAAAAGAATCAACATTTTTGAAGGCCTCGAGTTACCCACAGGTGTATTCTCAGAGTACGAGCAACAGCAGATTGTGGATTGCATCTTAGAACTTCATAAAATGGGTCGAGCAGGTTTTCTAAGAGAAAAGACTTATTCGGAACCCCGAAAATGGATGCCATGGAAAGGAAGAGTCACAATACAATGCGGATGTTACTATAACTTCGCAGAGGACAGAAGAGGAAATCCACCAGGGATACTCCATCACGGTGAGGTGGATCCAATGCCAAGGATAATTAAAAGAATGGTGAAAAGAATGATAACGTGGAGGGTACTGCCAGCAGACTGCATACCCAACAGCTTGCATCATCAACATTTATCGAAGGGCGATTGCATACCTCCACACATAGACCACCATGACTTTGTCAGACCTTTCTGCACAGTTTCGTTCGTCAACCAATGCAATATCATGTTTGGATCTGACCTCCGGATAGCAAGCCCGGGTAAGTTCCGAGGGCCGGTGGAGATACCACTTTCGGTAGGTTCCGTCATGATATTACAAGGAAATGTAGCAGACATCGCAAACCATTGTATATCAGGAGTACCAGTGGAGTGGATCTCCGTCACTTTTAGAAGGATGGACGATAGAAAGGCACCTTAACACTTCCAGCCATATCCAGAATTGGAGGTCTCCGGCCCTACGAGCTGTGAGTTACACGGGAAATAACACACCTCCAATGCACATCCATGCGGCATTCCTGCCAAGGATGGCTTGGAAGGTGATGTTATTGACCGTGTATCTCATTATTTAGACATGGATTTAACAGATACTTTTTGGATGGATCAACAAGAATCATACATAGCCCGTTTTGAGTCATGGATTGTATGAGAAATATTTCAGATCGAGTTGTATGATGTATCTTCAACAAGATTGGAATGAAAGTGACCATGTCACATTTTGCCTTCACCTCTTTTTGTGCAAATTGACTAGAAAACATCATTAAAGTTAAATGAACTTTGAACAAAGAACAGAAAAGAAAAGGAAAATAAATAAGAACTCTCTTCCATAAAAATCCAAACATTAAAAAAGAAATTCAAATCCACATGAACACCAAATAAACAAAAAAAAAAATTGGATAGTTAAAGGACAAACGAAACAAATCTAAAGCTCAAATTGAATTCCAGTTTAAATCCATCTTTTCAAATCCTCCAATCCTTCTTCAAATGAAGATCTATTCCAGACCTCCTTTGAAACCCTCTCTCGGGATGATTTCAGAATCACGAAGAATTTTCAATTTGATTCGGATGGCATGGGTTTGTACCCTTCGCCAAGTAATCAAACTTTGATTGATTCACATGGGATATGGAACACTTTAATATCTCATTTCGATCTCCTGCTAAATCCAAATCTGCACAGTAAATTACAATTCAAAATTTCCGAGACTGGTACCTAAATTCCAGTTCTCAATCCGAGATCGATACCTAAATTTCGATTCTCATTCGAATTGATACCTAAATTTCAATTTAAAATTTTTGAGACTGGTACCTAAATTCCAGTTCTCATTCTGAGATCAATACCTAAATTTCGATTCTCATCCGAATTGATACCTAAATTTCAATTAAAAATTTCTGAGACTGGTACCTAAATTCCAGTTCTCATTTCGAGATCGATACCTAAATTTCGATTCTCATTTGAATTGATACCTAAATTTCAATTCAAAATTTCCAAGACCGGTACCTAAATTCCAGCTTCTCATTCCGAGATCGATACCTAAATTTTGATTCTCATATGAATTGATACCTAAATTTCAATTCAAAATTTCGAGACTCGGTACCTAAATTCCAGCTTCTCATTCCGAGATCGATACCTAAATTTTGATTCTCATCCGAATCGATACCTAAATTTCAATTCAAAATTTCCGAGACTGGTACCTAAATTCCAGTTCTCATTCCGAGATCGATACCTAAATTTCGATTCTCATCCGAATTGATACCTAAATTTCAATTTAAAATTTTCGAGACTGATACCTAAATTCCAGTTCTCATTCCGAGATCGATACCTAAATTTTGATTCTCATCCGAATTGATACCTAAATTTCAATTCAAAATTTTCGAGACTGGTACCTAAATTCCAGTTCTCATTCCGAGATCGATACCTAAATTTTGATTCTCATCCAAATTGATACCTAAATTTCAATTCAAAATTTCCGAGACTGGTACCTAAATTCCAGTTCTCATTCCGAGATCGATACCTAAATTTTGATTCTCTTTCAAATTGACACTTAAATTTCAATTCTAAATTTTGAGGCTGGTACCTAAATTCCAGTTCTCTTCCTTCGAGGTCGGTACCTAAATTCTGACTCTCATTCGAGATCGATACCTAAATTTCGACTCTCTTTCAAGATTGATACTTAAATTTCAATTCTCATCCCTTTCGAGATCAGTACCTAAATTCTGATTCTCATCCTTTTCAATCGGCACTTAAACTCCGATGCACACTCCGAGGCTGGTACCTAAATTCCAGTTTTCCTTGCAGTCCCGAGGTTGGAACCTAGGTTTCAACTCTCATTTCAAATCCAAATTTCAAATTCAAAATTTTCTCAAATTGGTTTTAAATCAAACTTCAATTTAAATTAAAACTCAAAATCCAAGATCACACATTTAAACTTGAAATTTAAAAGTAAAATGAAATCTAAATCGAATTCCCCAAATCTGGTGATTTGGAGTTCACCTCCTTTTCCATTCCCCAGCGAGAGTTCAGGAACCTCCAGTTTTGGAAATATACCTGATACTCCCTAACGGAAATTCTTCTACTTCGTCCTAAGTTTGTCACTTGAACATCTGTGTTGGTTTTATCGATCTTTTCGGTCAACGCCAATACGCGCGGTGTACTTGGTTAGCACACCACACCTATTGGGGTTCCATTGGTTGACCTCATTTTTGATGAGGTCTTTTCTTCTCTCTTTAGTACTTAGGATCTAGCCTTAAGCTTTTCCTTTGACTATCTTAGAGGACTAGAAGTGGAACCCACCCTTTAGAAGTTTAAACACCTCTTGACTCCCTGCAAACCCCACAAACTTGATTGAAGAACCCTAATCACTTAGAGGTTGAAATCAAAAGTGAAGGTTTAAAGGATGAGTTCCCTATAGGACTCTTTGGCCTTAGGACCACCCTGGGTGGCTTGGTCTGGTGAGGGTTGACTTACACACTCACTACACTCATACTCTACACTCTCACACACACAATCCAAATCCTAAAACCACACCCATACCCAACTTGACTCCTTGACTCATGTAGGTAATTCACATGGATGGACCTTAACCCCTAAGCCCCTGGTTAAGAGGGTTAAGAACAACATAGTGAATGCCTCAAATGAGTCCTCTCATGGCTCATATAGGCTTAATATTAATTCATGGCTCAACCAAAGTGATTCCATTTCACTCATATTTGATCAATCTTCATTCTTCCAAAATTTCAATTTTTGACCCCGGGGACCCTACACCTATCAAACCTACCAAAAGCCCTTAAAATTGCACAAATCCTCCAAAATTTCCAAATCACCCAAAATTCCCCAAAATTAACCTTGAACATTTCCTCACCAATCAAATTGATCATCCATAGCCAAAAATACCAAAAATTCCAAAAGTATCCCCCAATACCCTCCAAATTACCAAAATGCCCCTCTAGACCCAAAAATACAAAATTTCAGAAAATTCCCAGAAAATTCCAAAAAATCCTAAATATTCCCAATTTCATTTTGTCCAACTACACCATGGGCCAATTTTGTCAATTTACCCCACTTTTAATAAAACCCCCAATTTAATCCATTCTTAACCCAAGTGAACCCAATGTCAAACCAAATCTACCCGATTGACACCAATTTTGGTTCAATTCAATTCTAAATTTCAATTCAATATCCACAATATCAATCTAGACCAAATCCAAGTCCAATTTGATTGACATTTTAATCCAATTTCACTTTTGACCTTAAAGCCCAATTTGGACCCATGACACAAGCTTAGCCCAAGCCAAACTAATTCAACTCCAATTAACCCCAAAGCTTTTCTAAGCCTTCCCTAACATCCCCACAAACAAAACACTAACATAATTTGCCCAAAATTTAGACCCAAACCCCACTCAAATTCAACCCAAAACCAAAAAGCCCAATTTTGACCTAAACCCAAACCTAACCCAAATAAGCCCAAGTCCCAAAACCAAAACCCAACCAAAGTTGAAACCTCTTTGAAACACTCCCATAAAAATTTCCCAACATTAATTTTACATCAATTTCAACCCTAGCGCAACATTGGCCCAAATTAGCCCAATTTGACCTATATTCGCCCATTTACCAAATGAACCCAAATTCAACCCAATTCAATTCCAAACTACCTCAAATTTGCTTCAAATCATTCAAGACACATCCTTAAACTAAACTCAACATTTATTTGGCATGGCCCTTTGCAAAATTTTTCATCTAAAAGCCCATTGTTAAACATAAAGGCCCACACCCTTAAATTCCTAAAAGCCCACTTCCACCAAATTCAAAAGCCCAAATCTATCCTAAAGCCCATATGACATTTTCACTTGCCATCCATTTAATCAAAGTCATTCCCTAAGTTCCAATCCCATCATCAAATGATTCCAAATCAAGCCTCATGACACATCACCCCTAAATGCCAAAAATCCCAAAATCCCTTTCTCATGCAAGAAAGCCAAGTCATTCCCAAGCCATGAGCAAGCCTTGAAGCCATGCACAAGCCAGATGAAGCCATGGGGGGTTTGACATGTGACCATACCCAAAGTAGCAAAAGGGGGCCTCTCTTTCTTAAACCTTCATTAAGCTTTTTAACCCCTTACATGCTACACACTAAACCAAGATTAGCCACATCACTTTGGATGAGGACTTCACCACCCCTTTCTAGCTGATGCAAATGATCCTCCCTCAGCCCAAATCAGCCATGGGGAGGTGAACCAAGCCCATTTCCACGGGTTGACCAAACCAAGTGCAAAAGAGCCACCTCCCTGTTCCATTTGAATCAAACCACTTTACACATGTCAAGCTTCAATTGAATTCACCAACTTCCAGCCCTGACCCACATGAACTTGATGGTGACCCTTGCCTGCCGGCCAGCCACCTGAGCCGCCGGAAAATGCCATGGTCGAGACCTTGGAATGAGCTTAACATTGAAATTCCCCCTTGCTGAGCTGCCCCAAGTCCAGTGGCTATTGCAGCTGTTCTTCTCATCCCCTGAGCAGCTGATCCAAGCCTTTAACTCCCCCTGGGAGAGCCTCCAGCCAGCTCTATTTAAACCCCACCTCTCTTGGCCATGAGAGAGGTGCTGAAACAAACCTTAAGGAAACTCTGCCAAAATCATTCCAGACTCTTCCCCACACCTGGAGAACTTGATCCCCACTGAAATCCCCCTGCCATTTCCTCTCTGTGAGCTCAATTTCAGAGTTGAAATCCAAGCCCAAAACCAGGACACTTCACCACAGTGAGTCAATCCTCAAATTGATTGACTCTACACCTTCACCGCACCAAGAGGAGAAGTTTCCCGAGTGAAAGACCCCTCACCGAGCCGCGCCATTGCTTCCCGACCTCCAAGCTTTGTGATCGGCCGTGGTCACTTTTGTACCTAGGCAATTCACCAGGCCAAGGGACTTCATCTGGAGCTTTCTTGGACCCAATCGAAGGTGACATAGCCCTCAGATTGAAGCTTCACATCTCTGAGCAAAGGTATGAGCTCTCTCCTTCTCCCGAGCTTCTGGAGAACTCCATTTAGTTTGAGTCAATTTCAATGCATGTTTACCAAATGGATGTGTTCGTCTCTTCAAGACGAATCCATAGAGCATAAGAACACAAAAATCCGTTGAGAATCGAGTGAGAAATTAGGGTTAGAAGGTCGACGGTCACGGGTTCACACCAGTCGTAGACGATGACTGAGAGCCGTTGGATCGCGTGTGTATCGAGCGGACGGTCGAGATCGAGCCGGACAGCGCAACGGTACATGAACCGCGGGCCCCTGGAGTGCTGAGTCCGATGGAGGCGCAGAACAAGAAGATGCCGGGTGGCCGTTCGGAAAGGCTAAGGTTGACACGGTGCCGCGTGGATAAGTAGGAAAATAGGGTATTTTTCTATTTATTTAATTAGGAGAACTTCAAAAATTCATAACTTTGTGTAGAAAAATCCTAAAAATAAAATAAAAATATCCTCTTGCTCAGTGAACAGAGGAGAATAATGTGGAAAAGAAATCAAGTAATTTCATTAAGTATTTTATTTTTAATGATTTATTTACACTCTGCATTGTTTTTATTCTTCATTTGCATAGACAATTCACCATGGCATGAGACCATAGGGCTTTTGAAGCCTCTGAACTTGGGAACTTTCCGTGAATTTTCCAAGGTCAGAGGCCATCCCTATGAGAAGTTATTGATTTTCTAAGTTCATGTTACTGTTTTGAGTATTTTAATTTCAATAATTAGCATTTTGAGAAATAAATTTTAGGAAAATTGGGTGATGTTTCTTATGACCAGAAGAACCTAGGAAAAATAAGTTTTGAGTTAATTCACTTGGAACAACCCTAATTGGCCTAAATACCCAAAATTGAACTTTAATTAATTAGGGTTAACCACACATCAAATTAACTTAAAAATAATTCTCCACCGTCCTCTAGGGATAGGAGAACACCACATAAAAATTTGAAACCAATTGGACTTGGTTTGATCCACCAAATGGGTTGATTAACCACCTTAAATAAAATTAAACTTTAAAAATGCATAACTCACAAAATACTTTTCAAAAATTCACAAAAATGGTTTTAGAGCTTCTCTGATATCAGAGGAACTTAGGAAAATTAAAATTATAATTTTCTAAAAAAGTTAATTTTTATCATTATTTAATATTTTTAGTAATTAAAAAATAATAAAAATCATAAAAATATTAAAAATCACCAAAATGTCACATTTTGAATTCTAATCATTTGGGAACAAACAAAATATTTTTCTTAAGTCCCTAGGGCAAGATATTGAATTTTAAAGGCTTAATGTAATTTTTAAAATTAAAAAATGTATTTTCCAACCTTTTCACTAAAATAATTCTAATAAATCAAAGAAAAATAAGAAAAATACAAAATTTATTTCACTGAACTCCTTGAGGTCAGAGAGATCTAGGAAAAATAAAAAATCCATTTTTCAACTTTAATTTTATTTTAAAATTAATTAATGCTCCAAACTAAAAATAATTCTAATAAATAAAACATAATTCAAAAAATCACCAAAATTGTTCCAAATGGTCCTCTGGTCATTAGGAATATCCCATAATTTTCTTAAGGACAGAAATATTTCCTTGGTCATGTTATTAAATTTTCTTTGAAAACCCCTATTTTCCATTAAAAATAATTACATAAATAAATCTAATACAGAAAAATCACATTTTCTCCTATAATGTCTTAATTGACATGTGAGTAAGGTTGCATAAAAATTTCAAGTTCATTTGAGCTTAAGTTAGTGAGTTATAGAATTATTAAGCTTGAAGGGTGAAAAGGTAATTAAAAATTTCAACCCTTAATTAAAATTTTAGGATTAATCAAAGGGGAGGGTAAAATATTTGATTTTAAACTGATTTTTGGATGATTGAAACTTAAATGATTAAGGGTAGAAATCTACTAATCATTTCAAATATAATTAAAATAAAACTTCAATTAATTAATTAATTGAAATTTTGGGAGAACAATAGAAATTGGAATTATTAAAGTAGGGATATTATTTAAGAGGACATTTATTCTTTAATTTAAAAATCCCTAAATAAATCACTTCAATAATACTTATGTCTTAATTAAAAAATTAAAAGAATAATCTCAATTAAATGAAAATTCAAATTAAATTAAAATCAAATTAAATTAAATTAAAAGAAAAATAAATTGAGATCAAATTAAGTTAAATTAAACTAAATCAAATTGAATTAAATTAAATTAAATTAAATTAAAATTGAAATTAAATTAAATCAAATTAATTTAGATTAAATTAAACCAAATTAAAAATTAAATTAAATCAAAATTAAATTAAATTAAATTAAATTAAAATTAAATTAAATTAAGATTAAAATTAAATTAAATTAAATTAAACTAAATCAAATTAAAATTAAGTCAAATTAAAATTAAATTAAATTAAATTAAATTAAATCAAAATTAAATTAAATTGAATTAAATTAAATTAAAATCATTTAATAATAAACCTACATGAAATCATTAAGAATTAAATCTAAAATGACTCGAACACTATTCCAAACTTAAACTAATTTTAAATCATTAAAATATTTAATAAGTTGATTTGCCCTTATAAAGCTTTTAGTATAATAACTTTTAAATGAGGTATCAAGTGAAGTGTTACTTCACTCATGAGACATTCAAATATCCTAGTTCACTGAGCAAAAGAACAAAACTTAAACCCCTGGATGATTAATTCACTTGTATAATTAAATTCTCTTGGACTTAAAACAATCTTAGAGGTATTGAAAGGATATTTAAGACTCGTCTTAAGCACTTCCTCAATATGATAGGATGTTTATAAGAACAATTGAATTTAATTGTTTCTTTGATGAAGAAAATCACCCTTAAACCAAAACACAAGAACCTAGACGTCATAGGAGATGACTAGCTATAGGATTAGGACTTTGGTAGGCAACCAAAAATCTTTCCCTTAGCTTTACCTAGGTACTTGTTGGAATATTTAAATGCCTTAACATGTGTTTTAAGTGCAGCTTGGGATGACGGGAAGACCCTCCAGGTACGCTTTTATTTTGTTCTAATTTACTTTATTGCAATTTACTTACATGCACTGTACTTTACTTTTCTTGCATGATAAACAACTGTTGCATGAAAACCAAAACCTTCAGGATAGTCCCTGAACTGAAACCAAAATTAAATTAAAAATCATTACAAGATAAAATTCACCGTCAAAACATTTCAGAATATAAAACAACTCAAAACTTAATCACAAACAGAACAACAAAACTACAATTGCAACTAAATTAAAACGTATAGTTGAATGATCGGGAATACCTCGGATGATGTAACCCACGTGTTGCTAACGGGATTTCCCAACGTCTAAATGAAAGTGTGGAACTCATTTAGTTGAGTTTATCAAATTCATCTGGATTAGTGAATTCAATGAAAATAACGGTGCCGGGATGACGGAACCGTGGGATCTTAATCGATTGTGTTTAAACAACTTTAAGATTTGTTTTAATTAAAATATTAAAAACACTTGGAATTTAAGATTTCTAAACCAAAACACTTTTCTCATCTCTTGATTTTCACCTTCTATAACTAAACCTCTGCAACAACAAGGAGCTTGGAGCACGGTGGGCAGCACGGCCATCTTCGTCAGCAAAATAACTCTACATCAGCTAAACATTCCTAGAATTAAACAACAAAGCCATAGGATTTCGAGGTAGTTTTCCTAGTGCAATATAAATCCTCAAATCTTCGTTAGGCATTTGCATGATCATGTCATGTAAATTAAGCCCTAACCGGTCTTAGGACTCCGAGGTAGTCGTTTGGTACGACATAAACCCTCACATCTTCAAGGCTATTTGTATGATTTTATCATACAAATATAAGTCCAAATTAACTAAAATTAGCAAGATTGAAATATCAGATAATATTAGGATTTTCTTAAACTCGAAGTCAAACAATAGGATAGTTTGGGAAGTTGCCAAGATTCTTCTTGGATCCTCAGCTTCTCCTACTTCTCTTCCTTTGGATTCTTGAAACAAACTGTTCCAAACTTGATCTAATCCCTTTTGAAATTTCAAAAATCCAATCATTTGAAAACCTTAAACTTTGAAATTCTTGAGAGCAAAACCACTGATCATTATCGAGAGTTTTCTTAAATGATTCACTTCATTTAAGATGTAATTAACTATAGGGGCTTGCCCATATAGGGAACTTTAAGAACCTGGGTAATATAAACCCTGCTTAATTCATTTATATTAAGCAGGGGAACTTGTCGGCTTATAAAATTAGTTCGGAGACCAAACGGATGTCACAAATCTTCTAGTTTATTTAACTGAGCCCCATCGTCAAGCAGTATGTCTATTCTTTGGGATAGATACACAGTTTGTGAAGCGGTGCTCATTTATATAACTATTCGGGATGTGAGATCAGTTTGATTTCATATCTTAAAATTTTTAAATTTAAAATTATTTTCAGAATCAAATACTACTTTTCAAATTATTTATTTAAATTAAATTAAAAATTCGCAGACAATTTCTGTAGGCGACCTCTTTTCAAAAATACAACACTCAACCTAAAAATATGCTGACAACTATATTTAAAATATTAAATTACTTAAAATATTCAGATGATGGGAATTTCATGAAAACACTACTCAGTAAAATACTAATCCATATGTAAATAAGTTTAGAAATATAACTGAGTTTTTCTTTTAGGTTGATTCAAATGAAGCCAATTTTTGATAAGGCACTTCCTCAAGCTTCTCCTCACTTATATTTCTCTTTTTCATTAGGATTTATTTTCAATCCAATATATTTTTTTTTCTTTTCTTTTCAGGGATTGATTTTCAATCCTTCTTTTTCTTTTTCAAGTGAGGATTACTATATCTGGATAGCCTGTTAATGATTTTGAACTTCATTTTTCTCTTTCCTAAATTTGAAACTTGAAATATTTCCTTACTTAATTATATATTTCAATGTTTTTACTTTATTGAGTTTCAATCTTTTCTTTCTCAACTAAATATTTAAGAATTTCATATTTTAAAATATAGTTTTCCTTACTTTAAATAGTTAACTAAATTCTTATCCTTTTTAAACTAAATTTCTTAATCTATAAAATTAGTTTAATTACTAAAAAACATTTTATTCAACTTTTTATAATATTTAGATAAATTAATTCTTGTTACTGAATTAAAATTACTATGGAAAATCATTTTTATAATAATTTTGAAAATGTATATCGAGAACAATTTAATAATTAAACTTGTTGTTTTTCTCTCCCCCAAACTTAAAGTTTTCTATCTATTTACATGTAGGGTGAAAAGAAAATAAACTGTAAATTGAAATCATACCTTCTGGCTTTAGGTATTTCTTCTTCTTTTGAAGTTCTGCAGGCTTTTTTATTCATTACTTAATTAACATGTACTGTTAGTTTTTTTTCTACACATATAATATTTAAGAAAGTGCTGGGTAAAGAAATTTTTGAAATAAGTTCAAAACACTAACATAATTGATACAAAAACATTAAACTACATCCATATATATTTTAATAATCCAATCCAAGATTTTAATAACAGTCCAAAAATATTAAAATTAAAAACTAGTCTATTTTAAATATTACATCAGAATTCAAATGTTTATCACAACATCACAATCAAAGTTCATAACTAAACATCAGTTCTAAATTTCATAAAAACATACAAACAATCACAACATCAAAGTTCATAAATTAGACAACTAAACAAATAAACACAAAACATAACATCTAATCTTCTGCATCAAAGTCCCAAGCTATATCATCATTTCCTTGATCAGTGGCTAGATTAGGCTGATAATGAGTATATCGGGGGCACTCAGGAAATACTACATCGAGCTCTCCTCTCCTGTAACGACTCTTTGCCTCATAATATGCTATCTCATACTCTGAATGCCTCTGAAGATACTCGCTATCATAATCATGTCTTCTTTCCAAGCCTCCGATTCTCTGATCAATATGCTCCATTTTTTCCTCTATTTTCTCAAAGCTCTTCCGCTGAAGGGTCATCTCTTTCATCAAATCATGAAGGGTAGGAGTACTATAGGGAGGAGGGTCATAACTAGTAAAGGCAATATCTCTACTCGAAGAAGGCACAGAACTCCTTGTTCCAGATCTCCATCCCTCGTGGGATTCATATTTCTTAATATTAGCCAGAGTAATGGGTTTCATAGCCTCCACCCATTCCTCATCCTCTCTTGCCTCTACCCCAGATAATTGTCATAGTGCATAGATAAGACCAGGATGTCCTAGTCCTCCTCCACTTTCACTTCTTGTGGTGGCTAATATATTCTTATAAATTATACTTCCCACATTAATACTTTTTTAGTTCTGAATACAGAAATTTAGAACTGCTCTATCTCTTGTTACCTCACTATGGTGGTAAGTAGGTAACAATGTAGAACAAATAAAATTGTGCCAAGCTTTAGATGATGCATTCAACATAGAAAGAGGGAAGTTTACCCGTTCTCGTTGCTTCATTTTCCAAACTCCTTTCCCGTCAGTGAGAAAGTCTATCACCTCCTCCAGTGGTCCTTCCATAGTTCCGAATGTATCATACTCACGTGTGTAGGTGTCTCTTACCTCGTAATAAGCATTTATTCTTGCAGCGCTGAATTCCACAAAAAATCCTCTAACCTTAACGGGTGCATCTTCAGCCTGAATCAGATTTGCATAGAATTCCTTCACTACCTCCACAGTGGCTCTGTTGGTTATGAAACAAAAATTTTTTCATCCTCTTTCTTTAATTATTCGCTCCACTTCACCTACAGGACTTTTGAAAACTCGATCCTGAATGCATATTCTGGCTTGAATGTTATGAAAATCTCTCGATTGTGCCCTTGCATTCACAAAACGAGTTTCCTCGTAATCTACTCTTCTCTTTTGTCGTGGAGCCATATTTCGATCTGTGAAATTTGCAAAAATCTTAACTAAACTCCCAAATATTACTAAGATGACTTCCAATAGTTACTAAAATCAATCTAAATCAAGTTTCATGAACTTCTTCTAATTCTTTTCTTCACATTTCAAAATTTTTCCAAAATCCTCAACGTAGAAGAAATTCATGGTGAAAATCAAAAATTTTTACATAGGAGTGAAGCTCTTACCAAGGGAAGATAAAATCCGGCGTCAAAATGTGTTGGAATCGCTTCAAATCCAAGATTCCACAAGCCCTAGGTCATTTTTTTAAGTTTTTTAGGAGGGAGAAGATGAATAGTGTCGGTTGACCGGTCAAATAAAGGACATTTCGCGATCTCACTGTCGGCGAGAAATTTCTTGCCGTCGGCGAGCTAATAAATTTACCAAGGCAAAGTTATGGGAAAATCTCACCGTCAGAGGTATTTTCTCACTGTCAGCGGACTTTTCCTCGCCGTCGGCGGACTCTTCCTCGTCGTTGGCTGACTCTTCCTCGCCGTCGGCGGGGTTTCCAAAAATTTTTAAAATTTTTAATTCTTACAATGTTTTTAATCTTGATTAAGCCTTGTTCATTGTTTCGATCACTAAATTTGATATATTTATTAATATACATTATTAAGATTAGATATTATACTAACACATAAATTCACACAACACAAACATTATAACTTTATAAATGAAATCCATGAACTTACAACTTCAAACACTAAATAATTAACAATTGACTTATCAAATTAACCCAAACACATCAAACTCAGCATTGCAATCCACACCACAATACTCTAAATACTGAGACTAAACAAACAACATACAATCTCATCTAAACTGAGATTATCTATGTAAAGTTCAAACTAAATCAAAAACTAAATTCAAATCAACACACATACATATAATATGAATAGAAATATCTGCTACTCATCTGAATCTGAACTGTTCTCTTCTCTGAAGTTTCCAATAGAACGCAGGTGCACAAATAAATTATAGAAAGACCTGAAAGGGAATTCTGTCGTAGAATCTTCTTCAATCCACCCTTTCTGTTTCAATAGTTGTATAAAACTTGTCTCCAGATGTCCTGTATGGTCAAAGTGCTCCTTCATTCTCCAATCGATGTGATCGAATAAATCAGAGATATTGTCAATAGAATTCATCACATTCTGTAGTTCCTTCTCCAATCCTTTAAATTTCCTTAAAATGAGGTTTGTTCTATCGGTCGGGGGTTTAACTAAAGGATTGTTTTGGGATGCTTCGATCGAAATAATTCATCGTATCATCATTATTATCCAATGAAGGAAACATATCTCGTCGGATCTAATGGTTTCCAAGGCAATAGCACTTTTTCCCAAGCTTCGTAGGAAACTTGGTACTGACTACATAAAGAAAATATAGTTGATGGGTGTCCAAGTCCATGAATTGACCCATGCACAATTAATCCTAGTGCAGATTTCACAATAATAGATCCAACATCAATAGGCAATCTAGATTGAATACAGAAATTTAAAATTGCGCATTCCTTCGAAACCTTGTTTACCCTCATAGTGGGTAATAATTTTAATGAAATAAAGAAATGCCAATGCTTTGAGACGGGGTTAAGAAGTGACGCAGAAAAACTGACGTACCCATCTTCTCGTAATTCCCAATCGTCAGGTTCGTCGGTCAGATATCTGTAAATCTCATTCATGATGTATCTTGTAGGAACAAAATTTGAATAGTGGCAAATAGCGGTATTTTCAATCGAGTATAATTCATTTATCCGAGAAGGAGTGAAAGTTACCCATCTGACTCTTACGTAAACACTTCCATTATGGATCACATGCAAATTAGAGTAGAATTCCTTGACTACAGGAATGACTACAGCAGATGTTGTATAGCAGAATACCTCCCAACGTCGCTGGACAATCATTTCTTCAATTGTTGTTGTAGAATTCTCCACTCCTTTGTTTACGAATCCTCTCTTCTTAATCAGTCACTTTTTCATCAAAACCTTGTTGAATATTCTCTGAGCCTCAGAACTGACGAATTTTCTTCGGTTAAAAACTCTGGATTTCGTAGTTTCTAGTGGATTGGTGGCCATAATAGATTGTTTTGGAGGGGCTCTAGTCGTTTCTAAGGATGAAGATGATGTAAAAATGAAGTTATAAACGTTTTTTAAAGAGAAATGGCCTTAGAACCGTCCAAAACTGCAAAATAACTCACAAAAACCACTTTTGAACTATCTCGCCGTCGGCGGTAACGATCTCGCCGTCGGCGAGATAGTTAATTAATTAAAACTGAAATTGGGCATGTCGGTCTTGCTGTCGGCGGGATCGATCTCGCCGTCGGCGGGATCGATCTCGCCGTCGGCGAGATTAGGTAAATTGCCCACTTTTTCGTCCCAGTCCGAATATTTTCCGATTTCTTTGTATAGATTCAAATTTGTGATGATTCTAAAAAGTAAAATGAGTAGAATTCATTCTATATTTAAATTTTAAATAATATTAGTAAACAGATCCTAATTAATAATTACTATGGGTTGCCTACAATAAAGCTCTTAGTTTAACATTGTCAGCCCGACTTAATTTAGTTAGTAATCAGGTTGACTGAGCATTAATACCTCTTTAAAATTTGGTCTTCTCCCTTCAAAATAAGGTTTTAATCTGTGTCCATTTAGTTTAAATCTATGCCCAGTTTCTGGATCTTCAATTTCTATAGTTCCATATGAAAATATTTGAGTTATAGTGAAAGGCCCTAACCATTGAGATTTCAATTTCCCAGAAAATAATTTCAATCTTGTTTTATAAAGCAGAACTTCTTATCTTAGTTTAAAATTCTTCAGGTTAATCTTCCCATCATGCCATAATTTCATTTTTTTCTTTATAAATTATATCATTATTATAAGATTCATTTCTTAATTCATCTAGTTCATTCAATTGCAATAATCTTTTCTCACCAGCTTCTTTCAGATTGTAATTAAATTCTTTAATTGCCCAATAAGCTTTATGTTCTAATTCAAGTGGCAAGTTTTTCCATAAATAAGTCTGTAAGGAGTCATTCCAATCGGGGTTTTATAAGCAGTCCTGTATGCTCATAATGCAAAATCTAGTCTTGTAGACCAATCTAATCTATTAGGGTTTACAGTCTTTTCTAAAATAAGTTTAATTTCTCGATTAGAAACTTCAGCTAATCCACTGGTTTGTGGATGATAAACAGTTGATATCTTATGAATAATGTTAAATTTTTCTACTAGTTTGTGAATATATTGATTTCTAAAATGAGATCCTCCGTCAGTGATAATCACTCTCGGCATTGCAAATCTAGTAAAAATATTTTTCATTAGAAACTTCGAAACACTCTTAGCATCACACCGAGGTAAAGCTTGTGCTTCAATCCATTTAGAAACATAATCAACAACAACTAATATATATGAGTTTCTAAATGAAGGAACAAATGGTCCCATAAAATCTAATCCCCAAACATCAAAAATCTCAACTTCTAATATAAAATTTAGAGGCATTTCATTTCTTCTAGATATATTACCTACTCGTTGGCATCTATCGCAAGTTTTGATATATCTATAAACATCTTGAAAAGGAGTAGGCCAATAGAATCCTGATTGTAAAATTTTATAAGTAGTTTTATCTATTCCAAAATGTCCTCCAAAATCAGGATCATGACATTTCTGAATGATTTGTTCTGTTTCTTTACAAGGCACGCATATTCTAATTATAAAATCCTTACATTGCTTATATAAATATGGTTCATCCCAAAAGTATGTTTTAGCATCATAAATGAATTTTTTCTGTTGTTGCAAAGTTAACATAGGTGGTAAAATATCACTTACAATATAATTTACTATATCAGCATACCATGGTATTTTCCACTCATTTATATTGTATAATTGTTCATCAGGAAAACTGCCAATAATTTCATTATCAGTGTCAGATAATTCATTATATTCAAGTCTTGATAAATGATCTACAATTTGATTATCAGTTCATTTTTTGTTGATGATTTCAAAATCAAATTCTTGCATTAGTAATATCCATCTAATTAATCTTGGTTTGGAATCTTTCTTTTGCATTAAATATTTAATAGCAGAGTGATCAGTATGCACAATACATATAGTTCCAATTAGATAAGGCCTAAATTTGTCAAAAACATAAACAATTACTAATAGCTCTTTTTCAGTAACTGTCTAATTCATTTCAGCATTATTAAGAGTTTTACTAGCATAGTATATAACTTTAAAAATTTTATCATATCTTTGCCCAAGTACTGCTCCTATAGCATAATCACTAGCATCACACATAAGTTTGTCGGCATATTTTTTAGGTTGGAGTGTTGTATTTTTGAAAAGAGGTCGCCTACAAAAATTGTCGGCGAATTTTTAATTTAATTTAAATAAATAATTTGAAAAAGTAGTATTTGGTTTTGAAAATAAATTTTTTTTAAATTTGAAGATTTTAAGATATGAAATCAAACTAATCTCACATCCCGAATAGTTTATATAAACGAGCAATCACACCACAAACCGTGTATCTATCCCGAAGAATAGACACACTGTTTGGTCGTGGGGCTCGATTAAATAAACTAGAAGATTTGTGACATCCGTTTGGTCTGCGAACCAATTTTATAAGCCGACAAGTTCCCCTGCTTAATATAAATGAATTAAGTAGGGTTTATATTACTCGGGTTCTTAAAATTCCCTATAAGGGCAAGCCCCTATAGTTAATTACATCTTAAGTGACGGGAATCACCTAAGAAAACTCTCGATAATAATCAGTAGTTCTGCTCTCAAGAATTTCAAAATTTAAGTTTTCAAAGGATTGAATTTTGGAATTTCAATAGGGAATGGATCAAATTTGGGACATTTTGTTTTGGGAATTCAAAGGAAGAAAAGTAGGAGAAATTACAGATTCGAAGCGAACTTCGGTAATTTCTCAACTATCATATTGTTTGGCTTGGATTTAGGAAAGTCCTAATGTTTTGATCTTGCCAATTTTAATTATTTAGGACTTATATTCGTATGACAAAATCATACAAATAGCCTTGAAGATGTGAGGGTTTATGTTGTATCAGACAACTACCTCAGAAATCCTAAGACCGGTTAGGGCTTAATTTGTAATGCAAATGCCTAACGAAGAGTTGAGGATTTATGTTGCACTAGGCAAGATACCTCGAAGTCCTATGGCTTGCTTATTTAATTCTAAGAAAGTTTTGCTGAAGTAGACTCAGGTTTTGCTGATGATGATGGCCGTGCTGCCCTCCATGCTCTGAGCTCCTTGTTGTTGCAGAGGTTTAGTTTTAGAAGTCATAAATCAGGAGATGCGAAAAGTGTTTTGGTTTAGAGAAAATCTTAATTTCCAAGTGTTTTTTATGTTTTAATTAAAACAAATCTTAAAGTTGATTATAACAACACCGGTTAAGATCCCACGGTTCCATCCTTCCGGCATCGTTATTTTTATCGGATTCACTTAGTCCAGATGAATTTGCTAAACTCAACTAAATGAGTTCCACACTTTCATTTAGACCGTGGGAAATTCCGTTAGCAACACGTAGGTTACATCATCCGAGGTATTCCCGATCATCCAACAAGACATTTTAATTTAGTTGTAATTGTAGTTTTGTATTATGTTTGTGATTAAATTTTGAGTTGTTTTATATTTTGAAATGTTGTGACGGTGAATTTTATCTTGTAATGACTTTTAATTTAGTTTTGGTTTCAGTTTTAGGGACTATCCTAAAAGTGTGGGTTTTCATGCAACGAGTTGTTTATCATGCAAGAAAAGTAAGTGCGATGCGATTAAATAAATTGCAATAAGGTAAATTACAATAAAATAAAAGCGTACTCGGAGGGTCTTCCCGTCATCCCAAGCTGCACTTAAAACACAATTAGAATATTTAAGCATTTAAAGCAAGTCCCTAGGTAAAGCTAAGGGAAGGATTATGGTTTTCTACCAAAGTCCTACTCCTATAGCTAGTCATCTCCTATGACGTCTAGGTTCTTGTGTTTTGGTTTGAGGACGATTTTCTTCAGCGAAGAACAATTAAGTTCAGTTGTTCTTATAAACATCCTATCGTATTGAGGAAGTGCTTAAGACGAGTCTTAAACATCTTTTCAATATTTCTAGGATTATTTTTTAAGTCCAAGAGAATTTAATCATACAAATGAATTAATCGTCCGAGAATTCAAGTTTTGTTGTTATCTTACTCAGTGAACGAGGACATTTGAATATCCTATGAGGGAAGTAACACTTCACTTAACGTCTATTTAGGAGTTATGACAACAAAAGCTTTCGAGGGCAAATTGATGTTCAAATGGTTTATGATTTAATTTCAGTTAATGGGTTTAAGTTTGGAATAATGTTCAAGTTGTTTTATTTTTGAATTTCTTTATGTCTTAGGTGATGTTATTTTTAATTCAATTTAATTTAACTTTAATTTAATTTAATTTGGTTTAGTTTTAATTTTAATTTAATTTATTTAATTCGATCTAATTTTAATTTTAACTTGATTTTATTTTTTATTTTAATTTAATTTAATTTAATTTGATTTAATATGATTTAATTTAATTTAATTTAATTTGATTTAATTTGATTTAATTTAATTTAATTTAATTTAATTTAATTTAATTTTGTTTAAATTTTAATTTAATTTAATTTAATTTAATTTAATTTAACTTAACTTAATTTAAATTTTGATTTAATTTTATTTTTAATTTTAATTTAATATTTTGTTTTTTTATGTTTTAAAGATGATTTAATTTTAATTATTAAAGTATTAATTTAATTGAAATTTTAAAAGGATTTAATTTAAATAATTTAACTTTAATTTAATTTGATGATTAAGTCTTTTAGCATTTTAAATCTTAAATTTGGATTATCATTTTAATTAGGAATTAAATATTATTGAGATGATTAATTTAGGGATTCTTAAATTAAAGAACAAATCTCTTCCTAATAATATCCCTATTTTAATAATTCCAATTTTATTATTCTTCCAAATTTAATCAATTATTTAATTAAGGTTTATTTTAATTATTTTTAAATTTTTAATAGGTTTCTACCCTTATTATTCAAATTTCAATCATCCAAATCAGATTAGGATCAAATACTTTACTCTTTAATTTTATTAAGCCTAAAGTTTTAATTAAAAGTTAAAATTTTAATTACCATTTTGCCCTTCAAGCTTAATAATTTCATAACTCACTAAATTGAGCTTAAACGAACTTGAAATTTTTATGTGACTTCACTCATATGTCAATAAAGGCATGAGAGGACAAAATGTGATTTTTCTGTATTTAATTTATTTATGTAATTATTTTTGGTGGAAAACAAGGATTTCCAAGGAAAATTTAATAATATGACCAAGGAAAAGTTTTTGTCCTTAAGAAAATTATGGGACATTCCTAATGACCAGAGGACCACTTGTACCATTTTTGGTGATTTTTTGAATTATATTCTTTTTATTATAATTATTTTGAGTTTTGGAGTATTAATTAATTTAAAAATAAAATAAAGGTTGAAAAATGAATTTTATATTTTTTAAAAATCTCTCTAATATCAAGGAAATCAGAGAATCAATTTTTACAATTTTCTGATTTTTCTTTGATTTATTAGAATTATTTTAGTGGAAATGCTAAAAAAATACATTTTTTTAATTTTAAAATTACCTTAGGGCTTTAAAATTTAATATCTCATTATAGAAACTTAAGAAAATATGAGATTTGTTCCTAAGTGATTAAAATTCAAAATGTGACATTTTGGTGAATTTTATTATTTTTGTGATTTTTATTATTTTTTAATTATTAAAAATATTAAAATAATGTAAAAAATCAACTTTTTTAAAAAATTGTAATTTTATTTTTCTTAAATTCCCCCGATATCAGAGAGGCTCCAAAACCAATTTGGTGAATTTTTTAAAAGTATTTTGAAAGTTATGAATTTTTAAAGTTTAAAATGGCTAAATGGTTTAATCAACCCATTTGGTAGGGCTAACAAGTCCAATCGACTTCAAATTTTTATGGTGGGTTCCTCTGATCCTAAAGGTCAGTGGAGAATTGATTTCAAGTCAATTTGATGTATGATTAGCTCTAATTAATTAAGGAGTTATTTGGGTGTTTAAGCCAATTAGGGTTATTCCAAGTGGATTAATTCAAAACCTATTTTTCCTAGAGTCCTCTGGTCATAAGAAACATCCTCAAATTTTCCTAGAATTTATTTCACAACATGCTAATTATTGGAATTAAAATATTCGGAATAGTGACCTAGAATTGAAAAATCAATAACTCTCCATAGGGTGGCCTCCGATTTTGGAAAATTCAGGGAATGTTTCCAAATTCAGAGGCTTCAAAAGCCCTATGGTCTCATGCCATGGTGAATTGTATACATGCATGGAGAATTGAAAATGTGCAGAGAGTAATTAAATCATTAAAAATAAAATACTTGATGAAATTAAGTGATTTCTTTTCCACATTATTCTCCTCTGTTCACTGAGCAAGAGGGTATTTTTATTTTATTTTTATGATTTTCCTACACAAAGTTATGCATTTTTCAAGTTCTGGTAATTAAATAAATAGGAAAATAACCTAATTTCCTACTTATCCACGCGGCGCCCTGTCATCCTTGGTATCTCCGAACGGCCACGCGGCGCGCTCCCATTCGACGCCGCCTTCCTACTCAGCGCCACGCGGCTCGCGGTTCACGTATCATCTCCTGGTCCCACGCCATCTGAGCCGTCCGTCCGCGCGTCTATTGAATGAACGACATCCGTTCATCGTCTCCAAGCCTCCTAGCCCGAGAACCGTCCATCTTCTAGGCCTAAGATCTCACTCGATACTTGACCAAATTGAACGTTCTTATGCTCTATGGATTCTTCTCGAGAAGACGAACGCATCCATACGGTTTATGTGGCATGAAATTGACTCAATAAAAATGGAGAATGTTCAGAAGCTTGGGAAGAAGAGTGAGACCATACCTTTGCTCAGAGAAGTGTGGCTTCGATCTGAGGGTTGTGTCACCTTCGATTGCGTCCAAGCAAGCTCCAGATGAAGTCTCCTGGCCTGGTGAATTGTCTAGGTAGGATTTCGACCACAACCGATTACAAAGCTTAGAGTCTGGAACAGATGGGTGGCCTGGAGAGGGGGCTTTTGCTGGTGGACTTCTTCCCTTGGTCTGGTGAAGGTGTAGGATCAATCAATTTGGGGATTGGTCCACTGTGAAGAAGTGTCCTGGTTTTTGTGCGGAAGTTTGAACTCAAAATTGAGCTCAGTTGGAGGGAATTGGAGCTGGAATCCAGTGGGAATCAAGTGCTCTACGTGTAGGGAGTGGTCTGGAATGATTTTGGCAGAGTTTCCTTAAGGTTGGTTTAGCACCTCCTCCATGGCCGAGACAGGTGGGGTTTAAATAGAGCTGGCTGGAGGCTCTCCCAGGGGGAGTTAGGGCTTGGGATCAGCTGCTCTGGTGAGGAGAAGAACAGCCATGGTGGTCATTGGGCATGGGGCAACTCAGCAGGTGAGAATTCCAAGCTTGGGCTCACATGATGCTCTCAGGTGTGGTGTTTTCCGGCGGCCCGGTGGTCGGCCGGCGAGGCAGGGGTCACCATCTTGACCGGGGAGGTCGGGGCTTGGCAATGGTGAAGTCAATCGGGCTTGGACATGTGTAAAGTGCTTGGATTAAAATGGTATGGGGGAGAGGCCACTTTGGCTTGATTTGGGTCAACCCATCCTTTTGGGTTAGGTGCACCACCCAAGGCCTCGGTTTTGGGACTGAAAAGAGTCACTTGGGTCAGCTGTCATGGAGTGGTGAAGTCTCCATCCATGGTGAGGTGGCTAAGCATGGTTTAGTGTGTGACATGCTTATGGTTAAAAAGGCTTAATGAAGGATTAGGAAAGGGGGCCCTCCTTTTGCCATTAATGGCTTGGTCACATGTCAAACCTTCCATGGCTTCATGTGGCTTGTCCATGGCTTGCATGTGGCTTCATTTGGCTCATCCTTGACTTAGGAAAAGTGGATCCATTTATATGAAAAAGGAATTTGGAGATTTTGGCAATTTAGTGAAAAATTTAGATGCTGCTTGATTTAGGTTGATTTGATGATTGATTTGGGACTTAGGAATTGATCCCAATTAAAGGGATGATGAGAAGGAATTGTCATGTGGGCTTTGGGCTTTTGGATTTCACTTTGGATGGGCTTTCAAGATGGTTTAGAGAGTGGGCTTTTAGATTTCAAAACAAATTTTTGGATGATAATTTTGTAAAGGATTGGATCCAATAAGTGTTGAATTTAATTTAGGAAGGTTTCATGAATGATTTGGAATAAATTTGAAGTGGTTTGGGCTTGAATTGGGTTGGATTTGGACCTCTTTAGTAAATGGGCCAATGTAGGTCAAATTAGGCTAACTTGGGCCAATGTTGGGCTAGGGTTGAAATTGATGTAAGATAAATGTTGGGAAATGTTCATGGGAGTGTTTCAAAGAGGTTTTGGCTTTGGTTGGGTTTTGATTTTGGGGTTTGGGCTTATTTGGGTTAGGTTTAGGTCTAGGTCAAAATTGGGCCTTTTAGCTTTGGGTTGAATTTGAGTGGGGTTTGGGTCTAAATTTTGGGTAAATCATGTTAGTGTTTTGTTTGTGGGGATGTTGAAGAAGGTTTAGAAAAGGTTTGGGGTTAATTGGAGTTGAATTGGGTTAGTTCGGGCTAGGTTTGGGTCATGGGTCCAAATTGGGCTAAAAAGGAGCTTTAATGCCAAAAGTGAAATTGGATTCAAATGTCAATCAAATTAGACTTGGATCTGGTCTAGATTGGTGTTTGTAATGTTAAATTGAAGTTTAGAATTGAATTGGACTAGAATTCGGGTCAATTGGATAGGTTTGGTTTGACATTGGGTTCACTTTGGGTTAAAATGGGTCAAATTGGAGGTTTTGACAAAAGTGGAGTAAATTGACAAAATTGGCCCATGGTGTAGTTGAACAAAATGAAATTTGGAATATTTGGGATTTTCTGGAATTTTCTGGAATTTTTTTGAATTTTTTAGGTTTTTTGGATAAGAGGGGCTTTTTGGGTATTTGGAGAGTATTGGGGGGTATTTTTGGAATTTTTGGAATTTTTGGTATTTTTGGCTATGAATGATCAATTTGAGTAATGTGGGAATGTTTGGGATTGGTCTTGAGGAATTTTGGGTGATTTGGAAATTTTGGAGGATTTGGGTAATTTCAAGGGTTTTGGGTAAGCTAGAAGGTGTAGGGTCCCGGGGTCAAAAATTGAAAATTTGCAAAATTGAAGATTGGGTAATTGTAAGTGGAATGAAATCATTTTGGTTGAGCCATGAAGCCATATCAAGCCCACATGAGTCAGGAAGGAACTCATTTGAGGCATCCACCATATTGTTCCTAACCCTCTTAGCCAAGGGCTTAGGGGTTAAAGACCATCCATGTGAATCAACTCTATGAGTCAGGAAGGCAAGTTGGGTATGGATGTGGTTTTAGGAGGTGTGTGAAAGTGTAGTGTATAAGTGTAGTGTGTGTAGGTCAGCCCTCACTGCATCAGAGCCACCTGTAGGCGGTCCTAAGGCCAAAGAGTCCTATAGGAACCCATCCTTTAAACTTTCACATTCGATTTCAACCCTCTAGGTGATTAGGGGTCTACAATCAAGTTTGTGGAGTTTGCAGGGAGTTAAGAAGTGGTTTGAATCTCTAAGTGGTGGGTCCCAATTCTAATCCTCTAGGATAGTCAAAGGAAAAGCCTAAGGCTAGATCCTAAGTACTAAAGAGAAGAAGAGAAGACCTCATCAAAAATGAGGTCAACAAAGTTCAAATGGTTTCTCCCAATCAGGTGAAACTATTATAGGTGTTGTGATTAATTTATCTTTTAATAATTCAAAAGCATTTAGGAATTCAGTTGTAAATTCAAATTTCTTATCCTTTTCTAAAAGTTGGCATAAAGGTTTAATAATTTTTGAAAAATCTTTTATATAGCGTCTGTAGAATCTAGCATATCCAAGAAAACTTCTTACCCATTTTACTGTAGTTGGAGGTGGTAATTTAACTATAACTTGAATTTTTGCAGGGTCTACTTCCATACCATTTTTCGAAATTTTATGCCCTAATACAATTCCTCCTACAACCATAAATTGACCTTTCTCCCAATTTAGAACTAAGTTAGTTTTCTAGCATACTTCTAATACTTTTTCAGGCTGATTCAAGCATGTGTCAAATGACATTCCAAATACAGAGAAATTATCCATAAATACTTCTATTCCATCATCAATTAATTTACTAAATATAGACATCACACATCTCTGGAATGTTGCAGGTGCATTACATAATCCAAAAGGCATTCTTCGAAAAGAAATGTCTCATATGAACTAGTAAATATAGTTTTCTCTTGATACTCAGGAGCAATATGTATCTGATGATAACCAGTATATCAATCTAAAAAACAAAAATATTTATGTCCGGCTAATCTATCCAACATTTGGTCTAGAAATGGTAATGAGAAGTGATCTTTCCTAGTGGCTGCATTTAATTTTCTATAGTCAATACATATACGCCATCCAGTAACTTGTCTTATAGGTATTAAATTATTATTTTCATTAGCTTTCACGGTCACTCCTCCTTTCTTAGGAACACAGTGAATTGGGCTTACCCAAGCATTGTCTGAAATATGATATATAATACCATTATCTAGCCATTTTGATATTTCTTTCTTGACTACTTCTTTCATTATTGGGTTTAATCTTCTTTGAGGATCTACTCTTGGCTTATGTTCATTATCTAAAATAATTCTTTGCATACAGATTGAATGACTAATTCCTTTAATATCTGCTAAAGTCCAACCAAAAGTTTTTTTATATTTTTTTAATGTGTCTAACAGTTTTTGTTCTTGTAATTCATTCAATTCAGCTGATATAATAACTGATAGGGTTGAATGGTTACCTAAATAAGCATATTTTAAATGATTAGGTAAAATTTTTAATTCAAGTTCAGGAGGTCTAATTATTGACGGAACTATATTCTTTTCAATGTTTTCAGTATTATCCAACATTTCGAATTTTTCTTGTATATAATCCAGTTTTTCATTATTTGCTTCTTCAATTAATTCTATATTTTCTTTTTCTAATTTTTCTTCATAATATTTTTTAAAATGTTCATTTTGCAAATGTTCAAGTATTTCCATTCGAAAACATTCATCATCTTTTTCTAAAGTAGGATATTTCATTTATTTTGCTATGTTAAAAGTTACTTTTTGATCGTTTACTCTCATTGTCAATTCTCCTTTCTGAGCATCAATCATAGTTTTTCCAGTGGCTAAAAAGGGTCTTCCTAATATTATGGGAATTTCTTTATCTTCTTCCATATCTAGAACAATAAAATCTACTGGGAAGATAAATTTATCCACTTTTACTAACACATCTTCAATAACTCCCTTAAGATAAGTCACAGAACGATCAACTAACTGAAGAGTTACTGAAGTAGATGGAATTTCTCCTAATTCTAATCTTTTAAAAATTGATAGAGGCATTAGATTTATGCTTAATCCTAAGTCACACAGAGCTTTTCCATAAAATTTTTCTCTAATAGCGCAGGGTATAGTGAAACTACCAGGATCTTTTAATTTTTCAGGAAGCTTTTTCTGAATAATTGCACTACGCTCTTCACTAAGTGCAACAGTTTCATTATATGTAAATTTTCTTTTTTTTAATATCTTTCATAAATTTTACATAATTAGGCATTTGTTCTAATGCTTCTATAAAAGGAATATTTACCGTTAATTTTTTTAAAATTTCAAGGAATTTAACAAATTGCTTATCTTTTTTATGTTGCTTTAGTCATTGAGGAAATGGTGGTGGTGGTTTTTCTATAGATATTTTCATAGGGATTAATGGATATTCTAAGTTTTTATCTTGTTGATCATTTTCTTTCTCAATTTCCACTTCCTCATTTTTACTTTCTGTTTCTTTCTGACTTTTAGTTTCTAACTCTTTTCCACTTCTTAATTGTATTGCTTTAATTTATTCTTTTCCTTGGTTTTTCAGATTTATTTCCACATTACTAGGAAAAGTTCCAGGAATTATATTATTAAGCGCAATAACAATATGTCCGAGTTGAGTTTCAATATTTTTAATTGTTGTTCCTTGATTTTGTAATTGATTTCCTTGAATTTGTAATTGATTTCCTTGATTTTGCGAGTGCTGACCCATACTTAATATTAATTCTTCTATAGATAACTTCTTATCTTTAAATTGAGTGTTATTAAATCCAGGTGGATAAGAAGGTTTATAATTTGAATTTCCTTGATTAGGTGGATTTCCTATAGAGTTGTTCATCCATTGTTGATTAGCTGTATTGTTATTCCAATAAAAATTTGGATGATTCTTCCAACCAGGATTATAATAATTTGCATAAGGATTATTGGGTCTATTATTAATAGCATTTATAGTTTCATAAGGAGATTGAGAATCTATAATTTGTCCAGATGAGTTTTCTTCTAATATAGTAGGAGAGTAATTCATTCCAAAATGATCTAATTTCTTTGATATAGCAGCAATTTGAGAAGCTAACATAGATATTGCATAATTTTCATGAACACTAGCTATCTTTTTAGTATTTACTCTTTCAGCAGGACATTGAAAATTATTAGTAGCCATTTCTTCGATTAAAGCATAGGCTTCATCAAATGGTTTTGACATTAATGAACCTCCAACAGCAGCATCAATGATTGATCTAAGAGATCCTACTAATCCATTGTAAAAAGTTTGTATAAATAACCAATCTGGTAATGCATGATGTGGGCATTTCCTAAGAAGTTCTTTAAATCTCTCCCAAGCTTCATATATGGATTCTCTATCAAACTGGCTAAAATATGTTATATCATTTCTAAGTTTGGCAGTTTTCGAGGGAGGAAAATATTTGGATAGAAATTTTTGTGATAATTCTCCCCAAGTTTTAATAGATCCAGGTGCTAATGAATTTAACCACATCTTAGCCTTATCCCTTAAAGAAAAAGGAAAAAGCCTAAGTCTAATAACATCATTAGATACTCCTTCATATTTAAAAGTAGCACATAGTTCTAAAAAACTAGCAAGATGTAAATTAGGATCTTCGTTAGGTGAACCACTAAATTGATTATTCTGTACCATTTGGATAATTGCAGGTTTAAGTTCGAATGAGTTAGCAGCTACATCAGGGTTTTGAATTGTTAGGTGAATTTCATCTAATGTAAGGTTGGCATAATCTCTTAATGGTCTTTGTTGGTTTATATTTTCAATTTCTGGATTATTTTCCATTTTTGTTAAATTTTTAATTTCTCTCTTTTATTTTCTAATTCTTTTAATTGTGCGTTCTAATTCTGAATCGTAAGGTATTAAATTTTCGTTTTCAAACTTACGCATACAATTTTTAAGTAATATTTAAAATAGTCCGTTACTCTAATAATTATTTTAATAATTCTATTAATTACCTTAATAATTACTTACTATTAACTTCCCCGGCAACGGCGCCAAAAACTTGATCCACTTTTCGATATTTATACTTACTATTATAAAAGTTAGCAACAACACCAAAAACTTGATCCACACTAAATATATTCTTATGATTATGTTATGGATTTTATGGTTTATATTGTGGATACTACACAAGTATACGTATCGTTATCAAGTAATATAGGGCTCTAATGGAGTCTTAGATATCGATCCCACAGGGAAGTTAGCAAATTTCAAAGAACAACTTAAAGTAAATTTACTTATTAATCTAATATACGAAAATTTAGAACACTTAGACTAAAATAAACTAATGCTTAAAAGGTTAATATAAGATTTCAGAAAAGTATCTTTCTCCTTGTTTTTAGAGTATTAAGTAAATGAAAATTTAAATTAGTTTTTAATTATATTGTGCTAAATAGGAGCAAACTTATTCTTTACCCTTTGATCCAGGTGCAAAGAATATTGACTAGTCTTATGTTTGATTACTGAATCTGCGGCTAGGCTGGGAGGATACCGACTGCCACTTCAGAGCTCCCACGTTCCCCTGGCCTGAGGGCTAACATCTACACTTCAGCTCTCAAACAATAAGACCGAATTGAATATTTTAGTCTGTCACACTAAAATGTTCAATTCTATGCCCGCTAGTTAATATTTCCCTATTTATTTGCACCCTCCTTCCAAGGCTTTTGATTTCCCTGAATCTTGGATGTAATCTTTACTATAGTTGATAATTCAACATATGTTAACAAATCAATTGGCCAGATTGAAAGTAAATTACGATTTAAGTAAAAAGATTAAGCACAATTTCTATTTTCATATTTCGAGCACAACTATTTAAATTTGTCATTTCACTAATCTCAAGAACAAGGAGAAAGACTAAGGTAACTACTCAGAATGCATGGGAAAGATAACACAAAGCATGGATTTCATTAAAGTTAACAAACAAATAACAAATATACTTATCTCAATTCTTCTCCCTAAGCAAACTCTTGAAGTTCCTTTGACACTTTCTTCCAGTACAGCACACCAAAATGATAAAAACTTAATATACTCACTCAAAAGACTCTTAAATTACACTTAAATTCCACACAAAATGACTAAAACTGACTCTAGAATGACACAGTAACTGACTAAAATTTGGCTCTATTTATAGAAGGGTCAAATCTCCAAAGGTTGCTTAAGCACCTCTTCAAAAAGCGTTTAGGTTCAATGTATCTGGCTCAATTTAACTATCTCGCCGTCGGCGGGTATCGGTCTCGCTGCTGGCGGGCTTCTAGAAGATGGGCTAACTGTGCTGATCTCGCTGTCAGCGGGATCGATCTCGCCGTCAGCGGGATCGATCTCGCCGTCAGCGGGATCGATCTCGCCGTCAGCGGGCTCCTAATAATATATTAAAAATCATTCACAAAAAACTCGCCGTCGGCGGCCTAAATCTCACCGTCGGCGAGACAGTTTAATTTTCATCAAATTGAGTCCTTTTTTGCTCCAAATTTGCTTCTTTTGTGCTTTTTGCCTTCAGTACTTATAAATCTTCATTCCTGCAACAAAAAAAGAAAATACATTTCTTTAAAGTGCAATTTCATATAAAATTGGTATGAAATTCTTAATATATTTTCTAGTGATCACTGCAGACAAGGAAACTCTATGGGTGGATCTAAAAGCTCTCAGTAATCAAGAAGTTGGCAATTGGCTAGTTGGAGGAGATTTTAATATCATCAAAGATCCTAGTGAAAGGCTAGGAGGGAGGACCCCTAATCTTAACAGTATGCTTCAATTCTCTCATAACATCACAGCCTTTAGTTTGTTTGATTTGGGCTTCTTTGGCCCTCTTTTCACATGGAAAAGAGGAAAGATCCTTGAAAGACTAGACAAATTCTTTGTTAATGGTAGTTGGATGGACACATTTCTATAACTCAATTACATAATCTTCCAAGAACCTCTTCTGATCACTCACCTCTACTAATAAAAATATCTTTTTTTAAAAGAATTGGCACCTTCCTTCATATTCATTAATGTCTAGATTGATCACCAAAATTTCCTCAATGAGGTTAGAAAGGGCTGGAGGGTTACTTCTGAGTTTGGGGTCAACCCTCTAACCAAACTGTGGAGACTGCAGAAGAATCTTGCTCAACATCTTAAGAAATGGAATAAGGAAACTTTTAGGAATGTTTTCCAGCAAGTCGTTGTTGTTGAATGAAGGGTATCTAAGCTAGAAAGTGAGCAAGCTTCTGGGTTTGAGAATGATCATGTTTTAATATAAACCCATGATATGCTCTTACAGGCATTGGAGGTGGAGGAGATGTTTTTTAAAAAAAAAACTACTGTGAATAAACATTTATTTGGTAAAATACTTTCATGCCATGATTAAGTATAGAAGACACATTAATACCATCATTAGCATAAAGAGCACTCAGGGGCAATGGATTAAGATCCTAAACTGATAGCCCAGATTTCTGTCAGCCATTTTCAATCCTTAATGTCAGAACAATCTACTGAAATTCCTAGAATCTATACTGACGTGTTTAATGGGGAGAGGGAGTATGTAAATCAATTAAATCTGATTGCTTTACCCGATGAAGTTGAAATCATGTTGGCTTTGAAAAAATAATTGATGACAACAAAGCAGCTGGACTAGATGGGTAGACTGTTGTGTTCTATAAAAAAACCTAGGAAATAGTCAAAAGAGATGTTATTACTGTTATTCAATCTTTCTTCTCTGTTACAAATCTGCCCAACTATTTCTTCTCCTCTACCATGGTTCTAATCCCTTAAGACAAGAGGAAAACTAATTCGAATGATTTTAGACCTATTAGTTTAACTAACACTCTCACCAAAATAATCAGTAAAATCATGCTGAACAGACTTCAACCCAACCTTAACAAGCTTATCAGTGCCAACTAGTCAACCTTTGTTCATGGAAGAAATATTTTTGACAATGTTTTACTTGCACAAGAAATGCTTCTTGATATTGATAAACCTTGCAGAGGCAAAAACTTAATCTTCAAATTAGACATCAAGAAGGATTATGACTCCATCAGTTAGAATTTCATTAGCACTGTATTAGAAGCAAGGGGCTTCAGTCCTACTTTCTGTAATCTATTTTCTAATACCAATTACAGTGTGTTAGTAAATTGGACAAGTTGTGGCTTCTTTCCTGCTGACAGGGGCATCAAACAAGGGGACCCTTTGTCCCCCACTATCTTTATTTTTTCCTTTGATTGTTTTTTAAGGATATTAAATATATATCATACTAATCACCCTTACCTTTGTTTTCATCACAGCTCTTCCCTTAAAATCAATCACCTAGCATATGCTGATGATGTGATAATCTTTACAAATGGAAGCAAACAGGCTGTTAAGAACACAATGCACATAATGGAGCATCTTAAGGTGGCGGCTGGGTTGGAGTTAAATATGGATAAATGTCAATACTTAATAGGTAAAAAGTAAAGTAACAACAATAGAAATTGGATCAAGGATTTCACAGGTTTCTCCTCAGCTGTAGTACCTCTGAAGTATCCTGGGCTTCAACTAATAATGGGTGGACAGAAACAAACACAATATGATCAGGTGATTAATAAGGTCACCTCTTACATCAATTGCTGGACCAACACTTTTTTATCTAATGGAGGTAGAGTGACCCTGTTGAAGAGCATTCTCTTTACCTTTTCTCTTTACACACTCTAAATGGTAAGAGCACTCAAAGACTTTTGGAAACTGTATTCAAAAAATTCCTGTGGGAGGGAAAACATAAACAGATGCATTGGGCTATGTGGAATAAGCTGTGTAAGCTTGTCACTGCTGGAGGCTTGGGTTTTAAGAGTTTCCAACATAGGATTCTAATATTTTATTGCAAACAATGGATTAAATTCAGATAAAAGGATACACTTTGGGCCAATTACTTATGGGATAAGTATTGTAAGAAAGCTCATCCAAATATGATTAAGGAAAAGATGGGAGATTCTAAACATTGGAAGAGCCTACTTAAGGTTAAAGAGCAGGCTAACAATCTGTTTTGTTGGGAGCTTGGAGAAGGGAAGGTTAGTTTTTTGCTTGACAACTGGCTTGGTGATGAGATCATTTATCCATTATCTCCTAGTATTGTGGATCCCAACCTATTTGTTTCCAATTGCTGGCATGAATTTCAATGGAATGTGCCTGTGCTGAGATCCTTAGTCACTGAAGATGTTTGGAAGGAAATCACTGTGATACCCATTAATCCTAACAGACCCAATAAATTGATCACTAAAAACCCTCATAGTCAGACATTAAATGCTTTTATACACCAAACTGCTCACAAATGGCCTTGCAATACTTGGTGAAACTACATACGGGGGACTAAGCTCACTCCTTCAATGTCTTTTTTTAGCTGGAGACTGTTCAGGAAGTTCCTACCTATTGATGATATTCTGAAGCTGAAAGAGCTGAGAAGTGCTTCAAGGTGTTGGCTTTGTCACTCTAATGAAGAAACGCTACTGCACCTACTTTTACATTGTCTAGTGACTAGAGAGGTGTAGCCTTAAACTTTAGGCCATTTACAACTTACACAATGCTTGTACAATTGGTGCTCTTTGTAGGATTGTTAGACAGATTGGAAAAGATCTACACAAGTCTCACATCCCACTTACCATCAGTTGGTTCATTTGGATGGCTAGAAACAAAGCTAAGTATGAGAATGTCTAGCAATTTCTACAGTTATCTGAATAGAATTTCTTCTCCTGTCCCTCAAACTTACTCTATCAGTACTAAGGTTTTTGTGCTTCATTGGTGCAAACCTTCTCCTCCCTAGGTCAAGATAAATATTAATGGCAGTTACTCCCTAAAGGTGGCTGGGATTGGCGGTGTGTGCAGAACTCATCAGGTCAATGCTTGTGGTGGGTTTAGTCTCCTATCTGCTCTTCCTCGGCATTGGAATCTGAAATTTTTGTGGTGTTTTGGGCTCTCAAAACAGCTATTAAATTGAGGCACACATTCATTGTAGTTGAATTTGATTCTCTACAACTCATAAATATTTTGAAGGGCTTATCTTCTCCCCCTTTGCATATGATTTACTTGATAAGGAGAATTCATTCACTCACATAAGGGATCAATGTGAGGTGGAGTCACATTCAAATGTAGGGTAACCAACCTGCTAATTGGTTGGCCAAATTATCTGCTTCCACTGATCATGTTAGATTTTTTAAAATACCTTTTGGTCTTTTGAAGTCCTTACTTTTGGGGGATTCCATTCACCTCCCCTACATCGGATGTAACTAACTCTTGGTGGCAATATATTTTTTCTTTTTTTTTTATGTTATATATATATATATATATATATATATATATATATATATATATATTAAAGAGCACCAGGCTCCTTACTTTTTAATCAAGGGAGAAAGATACAAAAAAGATAATGGGGGTGAATCCCAACAAGCACCCAAAAAGAAAGCTAAACACTTCTAATAAAATGAAGAGCCAAAGAATCCCCTTTAAGTAAAGTTGTTAAGTGACCAAAAGGGGATTTGAAAAGATAACTTTTTGTGTAGAGGAAGCTGATTTGGCAAGCTAATTGGCTGATTAGTTACCTTCTCTGTGAATATGACTCCATTGCACATAGATATCAACGGTGAGATTTAATATCTTCTTGTTTCAGTAAATCAGATGGCAAGGAGGAGGAGATGTGCCCTTTAAAATGTTGATAATTTGTAGAGCATCAGACTCAATTACAATATGCCTGTATTTTAGTGCAATCGCTATTTTAAGAGCCTAAAAAATGGCATAAACTTCAGATTCTTGTGCTGATGAAGAGCAGATCGGGGATTGAAAACACCATAAGGAGTGACATAAGTGGTCCCTGCAAACACCACCAATACCTACAGCAGTGGGGAGATAACTTCCATCAGTATTTATTCTGACCCAAGGAAAAGGAGGGGTGCTCCACTGGATTAGTATCACACCCTGGGCCTTAGTTTATCATAAAGAAAGACAGGTGGTTTGAGCTTTTGAATATAGCTGCAACAATTAGCTGAGATGTGCCTGCTTCTGCCAACAACATTGTGGTACTTAGCTTTGTTCCTTGCCATCCAAAGAAACTAGAAAATAATCAGAGGTATGTGGGGTTTGAACATCTCCTGCCAGTCATTCCAGCAGGCTATAATAAAACACCAATGAAATATAGAGGATCTAAGGTGAACGGAGTCAAGGGTGAGAGACCAAACTTCTTGTGCTATAGGGCAGTCAAGAAACAAATGCTGAATAGTTTCCTCATGAGAGAAGCATAACCAACACCTAGAAGCACCTCTCAAGCCTTTTAATTTGAGTATATCAACCACTGGTAGAAAATTGTTGAACAACCATCCATTGGAAGCTTTTGAAGCCCAATCCTCCAGCAGTTACAGGTTACAAAGTCTGTTCCACATGGCCCAGTGCCTTTGATTGTGTTGACCCTCCCAGAGAAATTTGTTAAAAGTAGTTGCTAACAGTTTTTAAGTGCTTTTTTCATCTTGATCATTTGAAGAGTGTAAAGGGGAAAGGTAGAAAGGATGATTTGTAGCAAAGTGACTCTTCCCCCATTTGATAAGAATATATTTGTCCAGCAGTTGATGCAAGAGGTGATTTTGCTGATCACCTCATCATATTGAGTTTGCTTTTTCCTTCCTTTGATCAATTGAATCCCAATATATTTTAGAGGAGATACTAGAGAAGAGTAACCTGTGAATGATTTGAGCCAGTTTTTAGTGCTAACATTGCATTTCTTCCCTGCTATCAAGGTGAAGTGCAAATAAATAGGGAGATATTATTTATTGGGCATAGAATTAATTAGTTTTTAGAGTGACAGACTAAATTCTAATAATTTGGTTTATAGAAAAGGAACGGGTCACTAGTAGGGCCGACCATAGCCACCCTTGGACATCTAGAAGTGTGAGCCTAGATTAACTCATTCTACTAATAATACATCCTGAACCGATCTATAGATTAGCCAATGTTCTTTATACTATCGAGCGAAGGTAAAGAATAAGAATGCTTCTATTTGGCGCAATACCATAATCTAAGTTCTCCACGAATGATAATTATTCTGAAAAATCTTGGATTAGTTGAAAAGGAGAAAGTTGTTTTATTTATACTTGCATTAACCTTTACTTTATTGTTGCTTACTTACATTTAGTAGAAATTTCATTAAACTTAAAATTTGATCTTTAAAAAGAAATAAAAATATAAATACTTTTAATTTGAAAATTTTAAAATATTTTTTAATTTTCTCATAATCTTCCCTGTGGGATCGATAACCAGGACTCCAATAGAGCCATATATTACTTGAAACGATACGTATACTTGCGTTTGAAATTATGACTTTTACAATAATTAATATAAATATTTAAATATAAATTCATAAATTTTTACATAAGTAAAGGTCATCGCATCGTGCAATTAAACTATCCAGAGATGAGTTCTTAACAAGTAGATATCACATGAATCCTTGGGTAATTGAAGGCCTTGAGCGGGTTATTCAAGGTGAAGTGCAAATAAATAAGGAGATATTGTTTATTGGGCATAAAATTAATTTGTTTTTAGAGTGACATACTAAATTCTAATAATTTAGTTTATAGAAAGGGAACAGGTCACTAGTAGGGCCGACCATAGCCACCCTTGGGTATCTAGAAGTGTGAGCCTAGATTAACCCATTCTACTAATAATAAATCCTGAACCGATCTATAGATTAATCAATGTTATTTTTACTATCGAGTGAAGGTAAAGAATAGAAATACTTGTATTTGGCGCAATATCATAATCTAAGTTCCCCACGAATTATAATTATTCTGAAAAATCTTGGATTAGTTGAAAAGAAGAAAGTTGTTTTATTTATACTTGCATTAACCTTTACTTTATTACTGCTTACTAAGATTTGGTAGAAATTTCATTAAACTTAAAATTTGATCTTTGAAAAGAAATAAAAATATAAATACTTTTAATTTGAAAATCTATTAAATTCCTTTAATTAATCTTAATTAAATCTTCCCTATGGGATCGATAACCAGGACTCCAATAGAGCCCTGTATTACTTGAAACGATACGTATACTTGCGCTTAAAATCGAGACTTTACGAGATTATTTAAATATAAATTCATAAGTTCTTGCATATACAGAGAGTGTAAAGTCGTGCACATCAGTACAGAGTAAATAGTTGTTGATATTTTTAGCTTTAAATTAAGGATTAAGATAGTTCACAACACTCATATGTGAGTCCAACTAAGTTTATTCAAATTACAGATTGAAATAGGATTAAAGTAATGGCATATTACACTTTAAATTTGTTATTTCACTATCATTCTTAATTCCTACTAATCATATGCATTTTTTTGTCTTTTTTCTTAGAGAGCATGATAAAGAGTTAGAGATAATAATACCTCTAAGCTAGAGCTTTGAAGTATTTTCGAGTAAATAAAGGTAAACTATATTGATATTCTCTTTAAGCTTAAATTTTGATATTATAATTATAATTGGGTCACTTGTGCTTATATTTTATAAGTATAAAAAAATTGATGATCAAGATTATGGATCAATATTGCCCACATTGATTAAATCTAAGAAAACAAAATAAATTATGAGGACATAGAATTCAATAGATATAATAAACTTTATTTTGTTTTATGATATGAAAAATTTTATGTTTTGTAAGAAAATAATGACAACACGAAGTCCTGTTCAAAATATTATTCCTTGTGTTGGACTAATGATCAATACTTTAGTTCTTTTATCTGAGTGTATTATTTTGGTGATAGCTCCTTGTAACAAGTTAATGGTTTTTTTGGAAGTTAATTTATGTATTTGTAAATTAATTAATTTGTGTGGGATGTTTACTTGTGATGGTTATTTTTGTAAATTTATTCGAACAATAATGATGATGTACTTTAATATGTTGTTGATGCTTTTTTTGTATATTTATAATGCATTTTTAATATTTTGTAAAATTTGTGCCCACAATTTCCATGCACAATCAAAATTTTTCTCATTTATAAGATAAACATCTCTCTTTTAAATGCCTTAAAAATATGTTTTGTCATACACTTATACGAACAACCTCACAATTTGCTTCACAATTGAGTTTAAAATCTAGCCAAGCTCGAGCTTGAAGTCAAGCTGGAGCTTTCCAAGTAGAGCTAAAGTCTAAAAAGCTATCATGAGCAGAGTCAAGCATAGTTTATGAGCTTGGTTTGAATTTGAACTCAAGCTGAAGCTGGCCATATAGCTTACAACTCAAGCTCAACTTGGCTCATTTACTCCGCAAGGTTTGGTAGAACAATAACTCTTTATTATAAAGCATAATAAGCTTCTATTCCTTCTTTGCTACTCTTTAGGTGAATAAAGAAGTCGAAGACAGTCACACTGAAAGGATGTGATATCATCATTCACTTGCTTGATATCTCAACCTCCACGAACATCATATATTCATAATAGAGAACATAAGACATTGCTGGAGATAATATATACAAAGAAAATGTTACAGATGATAAATAGAGTGAAAAAATTATTTTGGAATTCCTTTTATATAGTGAGAGATTGTAATAATAAAAACGGTAAAAAAGTAAAAGATTTACTGCCAAATTCAAATAATTACATTTAATAATATAATTAAGTTAGCATTCAAATTAAGGCGTTAAATACAAGTTTTTTAGTCAATTGAGTATATTGTTCATCATACATGACACAATTTAAGAAAAACACATAAACACAAATATATATGATATATGAGATTGAACAGAATAAAATAATTCTATACAATGATCTGAAATGATTTCTGTCAAAACTCAGTCATGTCTAATAAGATATTACATTAGGAACTCTCTAGTAGCTTTGAATAAGACCAAGCAACTAGACTTGGCTTGGCTCAGGAGCACCAGATAATTACCCTTTTGATCGTCAAGTTTGCCAAGCAAATACAAAACTAACCCCCATGGGTGCTTGTCCAATCAAATCCCCTCCCTTCTAGCTTGCAAGCATGGGAGCCTAAAAAAGGATTACCCCTCTCTTAGTCCAATTCAATGATAGTTGCCCCAACAAGATTTTTGTTGGGAGGCCTCTCCTTGAGCGAATTTTGAACCCTCCTTCATTGGTTCACCACCTTCTTCCTCCTTTTTGAGTACATTATTCAACATTGTTTGTCAAACCGATCCTTCAAATGCTTAGCTACTAGAATGTTGGTGTCTGGCTCAGTAAATTTGGTCATTCCAATCCTTTGACAAATTAACACACTAAAAATCTTACACAAAGGAGAGAGAAATGACAAAATAACAATAATAAATCTGATGGGATCCAATCATCTTATTTATAAGGAACCAAGTGTTCAAACATCAAGAAAATAGTTATGTAGACATAATAGTAAAATTATATTTTCATTCAATCTATTCATTTTCTTAGTATTTTTGCAACATGACTTTCTAAGACAATCAAGAAATTCAATATGTATGACGAAAATCAGCCAAGATAGGCAAACAGTAATTGAGGCAGGTCAAGGTTAGTACCTTCAAGACGAGTTCTCAAACTAAGAGACAAAATAAACAATGGATGTGACCTAGCAGGATGACAAATGACAAAAACTTCAATACGACGCCAAAAATAATATGAAGTGTACACTTGAGACAATAAGAGAATTTTGAGCAATTAGAGATTCAAAGGGATTTGCGTATAATCGTTACATATATATATTTCATAGAAAAAAATTCCCTTCTAAAAGGGGGAAGAGTTAAAGTTAAATGAATAAATTTTTCTATTGAATAGTCATTCAGAGATTTAATACAGTTCATTCCTCTACTCTTCTTCTCTAAATCCTTCATCCTTTCTAGCTAGTTCTATTCTTGAAGTGCGAGTATAGGGATAAAACATAATTCAATTTAAATATATACACAAAGACATCCCACACAGACATATCTATTATTATTTTCATTATTTTATTTATATATTAAAAAGTGTATATGACTCTTAAAAGTTTTCTTTTTATGTGTGAAAAATGAGTAAGGCCACCTTTTATTGAAATAAAAAAATAGCACAATGTGAAAATTGAAGTACATCAACTTTTAAAAGCTAGTGGTAGCAACATTTTTATTATCTATTAAATATTTAAGTGTTATCAATTTTAAAAATAAGTTTAGGTATTTGGTATATAGATACATAGTAATAATGTAGTACAATATAAATGCAAATCAAAATTATTATTATTTTTAAATTTATAGATATTTAAAGTTTATAAACAAGTCTAATTACAGTCCCCATCTCGTCAATAGGTTGTACATCAACATCATAAAAAAATTTCCCTGGAATAGTAACATAAACCAATCTATACTAAACTTTTATACAAACATAGTTATTACTTTATAATAAGAATATTAGCTACTTTAGTTGATAAAAATTTCTCTGATATCAGTTTTATCTTTCGGTCTTCAAATCTCAGGAAAATCGTTCCTTTGCTTCTACAAACCTTCCGGACAGATTCCCTATGTACGAACTTCATTAAGTCGTGACGAAGGAGGGAGAGGGAGAGGGAGAGGGAGAGGGCGAGGGAGGGGAGAACCGGGCTACACTAAAGGAAGTTCTTCATTTGCTTCAATCCAGCGTCGATTATTATAGGCGTCCGTCATGATCTAATTTACTGGTTCTGTTGTTTTTCCCGGCTGAAGCATGACGAGCAGTGGAGAGGAGGAACGGAACAGGGAAGCTGGAGGCGGAGGCAGCAGCTCCGCTGGTGGCGGTTCTCCCAGTCCCAATCTCGAATGGAGGTTCAATCAGACACTTAGAAGCGTGCAAGGGTTAGATCTGTCTCATTGATATACCCCTTGTTTATTTGTTTTCCTTCTAGAACTCTAAGTGCGCTCGAAGTTAGTTTTGAAGCAGAAACAATACTTTAAAGAGAATGTAAAATCAGTTGGAGATTTTATGCAGCTTTGTTTTATAGCCTATGTCCTATAAAGATGGAAAATTGGGAGCTGATTGTATGTATATGGCGGTTTTATGAGAATTTTGTTTGGGCCATTGCTAAAATGATAATTCCTAGCATTGGATGGTTCGGGTGAATAAAATCACGTTTAGTTTCCTAAATTTTGGTGAACGTAGCAGCTATACTTGCCCCTCTACTCTTCTAATCACCTAAAAGATTTTTTATTAAGTTGTTTGTAATTTGTTTGCCACAGAAATGAATTCGGACATTTTGATTTCATTCATGATGGGCATTCTTGAATGGCCTTTCTTCTTGTTTTGGCCATATAATCGTAAACCTGGCTGAGATGGGATAATTAGTCGGTGTTGATTGTCCAGGAAGTTGCATATGATGAACATAAATTATTAAAGTTTTGAGCTGGCTAATTTGGGTTGTTCTACAATACCTTAAGGACAAATATATGCCGCCAGTTAGAGAATTCTTCAAGTTTTTTCTTGTTTTTCTTTAATGAGGTTGTCTAAATTCTTTAAAGGTTAAGTTATGTAAATTTTAGTTGGGTCTGCTTTTCTTACAACTCATTTCAGTCTTTAAGAATCCCTTTCATCTGCTTTTATTGCTACTAAATTTGAATTTTCTTTAAAGTTGATTTTTGGTTATATAATTTAGAATATCTATTAAATATTCTGTTATATCAGAAACCATATGAGATTTCCACCCCGTCTATCATTTTGAAAGCCTATTTATGCATTAATATGTATAATGCTTTCAATTTTTTTCTGTTACTTTGTTAATTTGAATCCAGGTTGCTCAAAGGTCGTAGCTTTCCTGGTAAAGTTTTAGTAACACGCAAATTAGAGACCATGAATGAAAGCCTCTCACCAAGACCTCCAGAGCATGAAAGAAGCCCTGCTGAGAATTACTTTCAGAAAGGTGAAAAAGTGCCCCATTCTTTTGAGGTATACTTCTGTAAAGAATTAGTATTAAACCTTAGGCATCCATTTCAGCTGCCTTCCTTAAGAAGTAAAAATATATGTGCTACAGAGAGAAGGTATGGTTTCTGGAAGCTCTGGAGGTGATAGCGTCCTTCCCATTGCAAAAGTACCATCATTGAGTAATGAAAAAGGTGCCTCCATGGATACCCAGAAATCTTCTTTGGGTGCCAGAGCTACAGATTCTGCAAGAGTTGCTAAATTTACAAAGGAGATGTCTAGACCATCTATAATACTAGGTATGTTTTGTGGAGGACCGTTTGTTTAGATTCATTTTTAATGATTTTTTTAAAGTATTGCATTGTATGTAACAGGTCATTTGTTAAGAAGATATACTTCTTTGATATAGTCATGAATCAATTTCTTTACCTGATGCATCCAGTTAGTCTATTTAGATAGCAAAACTGTTGCTTAGCTTAAATTTTGCCTTAATAATTGTTTCGTTCTAAAATTTATGCAGTAATATTTGCTTGCGTGAAACTCATGATGAATCCATTCCTTATGCATTTCCATGACTTCATGACCTTGGATAACGTAATTGTAGAGCTTCTCATTCATCTCGTTTAGTAGGTTAACTACATTTATGTACAACACAACTAAACATTACTACATAATTCTACATGGATATTACCTTTTGTTTGCTGTAATTTCATCTTGATTTTTAGATGATATAAAGTTGGAATTGTTAAATATATAAGACTATTCACATTGATAGTAAAAAAGCTAAATGCAAAAATGTGATGGAATTTCATTTTAATTCAATGCTTGATGTGCAGTGAGCCTAGAGTTTTTCTTATGTGCAAAAAAGGATATTTAATTTTGCTTGCAGGACATTATTTATGTATTATCTATTATACATGCAAAACATAGTTCATGTAAATAATCACTGGACAAAGTTGAAGTAATTTAAGTATAAATCAATTTTGGATGCAGGGAGAAACTAAGATCTTAAAGATTAAAGAGATGTAGAAACCATAACTCTCGAAATGTTGAACTGGATGAGATGAGATTGTGTCCAATCCTACCAGTTCTTTTGAGCAGATGGTTAAATTGAATTGCTAATTATGTTCGAGGGGTTCCCATAATAACCTTTAGGAAATTAACTATTAGGAAGGCAGGATATGCAACGCATTGGGATGAATGATTACACGTAGAAATTTCATGAAGTTCCATTGTCAGTTCAGTCTTCATTATATTAATTTGGCTTAATTCCATGAATCTACTTTGGTGCAGTGGTTTTGCTTTCATTTTAATCTTCTCCTTTTGAATAACATCTTGCATTATGCCAATAAAGGTGGCACATTTTATTCCAAGAGCCATAGTTAATGAAGTTTATAGAGATACCTTGTGCATTAGCATGACAGACTTGTATTTTATCATTAATGGATTATATTGCACAAAGCACAAAACATTATGTCATAATTTGTTTGGTGAATAATAAATGCTAATTTCATTGGAGCCAAATCGTTTGATGTCATGGAGATTTTGTGGAAATTTGAAGGTTTACACTTGTTGAAAGTGCAAATACTGCCCATTGAAATGAGGAAATTTATAATCCAATGATTTAATTATTTCTCTACAGTTTACTCATTTTTTTTTTATTATTTTTTGAATATTTTTGTAACCATATATATGATTGATGATAATTGCTAGGGAGAATGAGTTTTGTTCTTTGCTGTGCCTATTTTTAGTTGGTTCATTTTGGTTTTTTCATTGGTTTGTCTCTAGCCTCGGGTCATTTGACTATTGTTTGGTGCTTCTAAGATGTTTTGTTGTCTTGGAACCAGGTCCTTCTTGATCACGAGCCTTCAAAATCATAAAGTTGGTACCAATATTAAGCTTTGTATTCGCATACTTGATTTAAGTGTCATTTGGTTACCTAATGGGTATATTTTTGTGTTTATCCTGTTGATATTTGCCGCATTTTTCATTTTTTGTTGATCTAATTCTTCTGTCTATCTATTCTTGTGCTTAGTAGTGGTTAGCTTTTTGCTGAAAGTTATAACCTATGTTTGGCTTGCAACAGAATATTTGCTTATGGGTGTCTTTGGTAATGTTGTGATTTTTATCTATCGTAATATTTGGGATTGGATGCTCATAATTTCAATGTTTTGAAGAATTCAAAACTTTTGACGAAGCAGAATTTTACAATTACTGAGGCCTGCTAAAAATAATTTTTTCTTGATAAACTATTTGGTTTACTTCAATCTTCTATGCTTGTTGGATACTGAGTTTTTAGTGTGTCGCCCAAGTATGATTACTTAACTCTGGGTTAGATGCCTCAATCTTTTTTTATTGGTGACCTCTTATTATTATTATTTTTTTAAGTTCATGTTTTGTGATTATTTTTGCAAGCGTCATTGATTTTAGTAGAAATGCTACATATGGGTTTTTATGATTTCAACATGTTTCTTGATTGAAGTTTGATTTTATATTTCTTAATTTGCTGTGGATTTATTGGATTTATTTAAGTTACTATTTGTGTTGTTTTTATTACTCTTATTTGCATCAAAAGTACTATTTCATTGATTGTCTTTAACCTTTGAATTCTAACTTTTAAGTGCTTTAATTTCATTCATCACATCATTTAGTATCATTAGGAAATCTATAACCTAAGGCACGCTACATAACAATCAAGTACTGAAGAAAGAAAACATGGGAAGGAATACTGAGTTAATTCTCATTACCGATCTTCAACCATAAGGCTACAGATCTAGAAATCTATCTTTCCTATTTTACAATATTACCAACTATATCCAGCGTAAATATGGAAAGGAAATAATTCTGAAATAAACATAAATAGGAAGACAATAAAAACTAATCTAGAAGTTTCCCAAATTGTCTCCAATTAATCTATCCATCTTTCCTTAGATGCTCGGTTTGGGAAAAGGAGGCTGATCCTCCTAGATTTACGAACTCCTCCGCAAGCTGTGTCATAGATGTTATAGAGACAAGGCTTATTCTTAAACTCTGAGAAGTTGCTTGAAGGAAGAGTTTTGGTGAAGATATCAGTAACTTGTTAATGTTCGGGTTGTAACTAGTTGTATAATTCCATCATTAACTTTTGAGATAAAGTGCCTATCAATTTCAATATTTTTAGTCATTTCATGATGCACATAGTTCTTGGCTGCTTGACCTCACAAAGTATTTGTATGGGTCTATTAGATGTACACCCTAATTCCTGGAATAATTTCTAAATCCAATTCCCTTCACAGATTCCCAAGGCAAGTGCCTATACTCTGATTTACAATGTTTCTAGAGAACAATTTGCTTTTTATTTCTCCATGTGACCAATTTTCTCATATATAGGAGCGATAACCTAGTGGGTGTCTTAGCTTATATTGTTTAAGTGTAGACTTTTATCTCTCTGTTTCTGGTTCTCTAAAAAATTAATTCATAACCAGGAGCTTTTTTGAAAAACTTCATGATTCTGTGCACATCGCCGAATACTTTTCTTTTTGGTTTTTCATATGTTGACTCACAATACTGACGAAGTATGCAATATCTGACATAGTATGTGACAGGTAGATGAGTTTTCCTATCAATCTTTGATATATTCCTTATCCATAGATATACTTTTTTCTCTCTTATTATACTTCTTGTTGGGACCAATTGGAGAATTTGCATCCAATGTCTTTATCTCATTTAGCAAATATTGGTTTATTTCTTATGTGATATTACAATAGCTTTTTTGGACCTTGTTAGCTTCATACCTAAAAAATATATCATGATTCTTAGTTTCTTTTTTATTTCAAACTCAACAGTAAGCTTTTCTTTGATTTTAATAATTTTTCTTTCTTTATCACCAGTATGAATCATATCATTTGCATATACTATCAGTGTGATAATCTTACCTCCCAGAACAATAGATGATCAATTTGATTTTGAAAATATTCATTAGATCTCATAGTTTTAGTAAACCTTTCAAATCATGCTCTTGAAGATTGCTTAAAACAGAGAGGAACTTCTCCAGTTTGCATTTTAGGTATTTGTTGGAATTATTCTAAGTCCTGATAGTATATACATGTGCACCTTTTCTTTAAGATCCCTATTTAGGGTCAGTTGTGCAAAGCATTGCGACTATTCGAATCTATTTAGATAAGTTCATTATTCGATAATCTGTGATGCATACTGATTCGATTAAACTGTCTGTCTGTTTTAGTTTGAGCGTTTGAAACATAGTGATTTGCATGTATTTATAAATAAATGACTCTTATGCTCCCGAAATGAATAAGCTCATTGAGACTGTTTAGTTCTACGGTTTGAAAACAGCTTATATGCAGCTGTTTGTAGAAAAATAACAATTTATGCTCCTATTTATTTATAAAATTTTATTAAGATTTGCAGCTGTTTATAGATAAATGACTCTTATGCTTCTGGAATGAATAAACTCAGAAATTTGCTTTGGTTCTGCGATTTAAAACGAACTATCTATGTATGTTGTAGAAAAATAACAATTTATACTACTATTTATTTATAAAATTTTATTAAGATATAAAATCTTATTTCAAATTTAACAATAAATATTTTTAAATCTAAAATTTTACTTTTAAATATAAAATCTTATTTTAAAAAATTATATCTTATTTTCAAACATATTACAAATTTATTTACTTCATTTCTTTATGGTCGTATGTTGAGACATTTCAAACATATTTAAATAACACACATTTCATAACAGGAATATTTCTTTAAAATAACAGTAATTGCGGTACCAGATTGTTGCTAGTTGTTTCGATCACAAAATAAATTATATTACATAACAAATTATTCACATATACACCGATCAACCATTTTCTATTTTAAAACCAGGTCAAATATATTAATGAAAATATTTCAAAATATAACAGCACATTTGCATAACTAACAGATATCCAAATAAAATACAAGTAGAGTCTGAAACCTAAATACAAAAAACATAGAGACCACACCTAATAGTGAGTTTCATGAAACCTAAATAAAAAGAAGAAATAGCAGGTTAAAATTACAAGGAGAAAAATGACAGCATTCATTTTATAATGTAAGAGCATGTCACGACGATCGTTGTCCGGTTCTGACACCACAGAACTGTGAGTAAACTTGTCTGTGTGGGAAACAGTTGAACTAGAAGCAATGTCTTGAACTTGTGACACCATGGATCCCCCGAGCAACGGTGTTCGGCTGGGATAATGTAGTAATTGACGTATTGTCAACCCACCTGAAGAACTTGCAGTCGTCTGATCTTTCTCCCCACCGAGGATATCTGTAGAACTGCCGCCCGTAGCTATGTTTCTGACGTGACATGAGTATTATGGACGGCAGTGCGCTAATGGCAGATAATACTTCGCTCGAGCTTTACTCTGCGAGCCGTAGCTCATCTTCCTGCAAATATTTAAGACAGAGTTGAACAGGCCAGTCAGCAACTTATTGTCCTTTTGACATCAATATGAAGAACACATAATAGCTCTATGATATGAAAAAAGCAAAACAGACCCAACTTCCCCTAAACTGCAAGAAAATTTCCCTTTAAGTGCACAGCAGGTTGCTCGAATATATATACAAGTGATGAAGGAATTCGTCCAATAAAATAACATGATGATAAGTTATTCAAAAGCAAATTACATTATTTCAAAATTACATTGGCAGTCAACATCACCATTCTAATATCTCCTCATGTCACAAGGAACAGATAGATGTCTAGACTTACACTGGAATGAACACTAAATTTCAATAACCAAATTTACCTGAAATTTCAAGCTTTGAATTATATATATATATATATATATATATATATATAGATTGCCTTGCAACTATTGGTACGCAATGACATGTATTAGCGTTATGATTACAAGCACAAAAACATAGGACTGGCACAAAGCCAAAGTCCTTGGATGCATTTTCATGGAATCGAAATGAAGGCACAACAAATATCCAACATTTCACTTTCACCATCTTCATTTTTTTAACAGGAAAAATGCATGCTGAATAGAACATAAGCAAGGAAACGGAGAAATATAAACACGAATTCTTTAATACCATCAAAATTGAATTTTCATAAGTTTCATACAGGCTGCCAAGAATGAATAAATTAAAACAAAAAAAAATTAAAAGAATGTCCAGTTAAATGGCTAAGGATTTAATGGAATGCAAAGTTAAACAAAATATACATGATAAAAATTATTCATATGGTAATCCAAAAAAATCACTTTGCTGAAACGAGCCATAAGATACAACCAAGTGTAATGTGATGAATGCTCTTAATGGAAGGTAAGATTTTAATAACCATGGAAGTGTTAAAAATCAAGTATGACATGCAAAAGAATCATAAGAGTCATGCTCCTTGACGTGAATTGCAGGTAAAAGAAATTGCACACCTTTTTTGCCACTGTTAAAGGTATCAGTTTTTCACTTGCAACAAGTGGAGTGACTAGAAGATTCACATAATTATAGGTCTCAAGCATGAATCCTTCAGGAACACGGAATAAGACCTACTCCTAAAAAGAGAAAAGAAAAGATATTGATGGTGTTCCTGCAGTCAACAATTCTGCTTGGCAATCCATGTTATTTAAAGCGATTGAGATTCCCTACAGTCCATGTTAGTATTCTGAGTGATTCCTACAGATAAAAGGATGCCTCACTGGGTTTCAAGGGGGGTGAAGGTGCAAACTATACAATATCCTTATTCTCATAGATGCATGCATAGAACTTGGTTAATATCTGTATGAATTGTCCAAAGAAAATTCTGCCTGTATCGCTAAGCAGTTAGTTGCTCCAAATGTAGAGATTACCTAGTATATCATATAATTAATAGTATGAATAAGGGTTTAATATCCTCAATTTCATACACATAAATTTCAAATCATCACTTCTTTGCATGGCATCAAAACACTCGGGAAAAAAATCTAGCAAGAAGGTCATCACTTTGCATGAATATTAAAGAAGCTGTTAAACAGGTAAATACGTAAGTATTGAATTATACAAAATGTGAAGTATTTATGTAAATGTGAAGTTCAGGTTTTGGATGTATATATGGATAGGGATTATGAGTCCGAATAACAACTGCGTACACAACATGAAAGAGTACAATACAGAAGAAAGAAAAAATATAAAAAAACTCAGTCATCCATAATAACACGCAAATACTCGACGCGCATCTCCGGTTCCGTCGCCATGAATATTTGCCTACGTGTTGGATCCTCTAGTTTTTTCATAGACATTGCATAGAAGCGCCTGTCCGCAACCACTTCAGGGATAGTAGTCAAAGTCCGAATACTTTTTACGATATCGCTGTCAGGAGCTGGAGCAGGCGGTATGCTCGAAAAGCATCAATGAGACGGTCGAATGAAGATTTCACAAAACTGTCCATTGCTTTCTTCCTTCTCCCTTGCCTAGGCCTCTTCGACTGTGAGCTTGACTTACCCATCTCCCTCTGGTTAACACTGTGTATTTCCTCGTCAACATATACCGGCTCTGGTGGGAAATCATCTGGAATTCTTGTAAACTCTGTCTCACTAGGGCTGACTGCATACTTCCCCGTTGCCACTACCCCTTTGAACATTATGTCTTCAAACTCTGGTTCAATTCCGCTCTGTTTGAATTTTTTCACTGCCGGCATTGCATGTAACATTAGGTTGAGATTGGGTTTTAGGGAGATAATAGCCTAAATGAAAAAAAAAATTGTAATAAATGAAAAATGTTGGAATAAAAATTTTGTAAACAAGAAGATAAAGAAAATCTGACCTCAATTCTCTCAGCCCACCAAGCTTCTGAAGCATTGATTGTCCGTTTAATGGGATACCAGCCCAACCTCGTGTATCCACGCTTCAACTCCTTCCAAATTTTCTACTCTTTCTTCAACTGATCTCATTTGTTTTTGAATTGTAATCTGTCATAATCTCTTCCTGTCAGATTTTTAAACTTTTTAGCTATATTCAGCCAACCTTTCTTACTGAAATGGGTGGTTGACCTATTACAGGCCTCAATCTCAGTGATGCAGATGTTGCAGAAAATATTTGTAACCTCCTTATCCCACATCGCTGACGTACTAGCTTCATTTGTCCTAACTATTGCTAAGAAAACAATGCAAAAGCTGCAGCATAAAAACATGAACTCTATTTTTCAATACAGGCAAAATGAAAAAGTAAAGTCAAGTAGCACCATTCTCAGAATTAAATGACATTGCAAGCATTAGCTAATGAAGATCTGAACAATAGCTTGATGATCAAACAAATAAAACATGTTTGGAGAATACAACATTAACAAAACTACTGCAATTAAAATTCAACCAAAATTACAGAATGTGCCGTATGAATTGAAGTGGTTTGTATGAAAATCTATCAAATCCCATGCTTAATAAAATGCTTTTCGCTAGCAGGGGAACATGGAACAACAATTGTACTTTATGGATAAACATGCCCTGATGCTATTGCTTGCTTTGTTAAAACAAAATGATGCAAAAATACAGAAACTAACCTCCTCATGGGCAGATATCCTAATTTTCAAGCTATTGTAACAACCAGCTTTTTTTTTTGGGATATCAGGTAGAAATGATGATCAATCAAGGAAAATAATTGATACGAAAGTATCATAATAACTTATTGATAACAAGTTTGACTTTATAACTTATTTTGGGATTAATATAAAGAAGATGAGTCGATGAGACATGAAGCACAACATATTTTCGAAAAATTTTCTGGCATATGAGATGATCTCTTCTAATTAGTTGCTAGTCAGATTGCAATTGTGATCTTCATGTTTCCTGGAAGTAGTGTAAATACCCATAACTTTTAAAGCAAAAATTAGGAAACTCAGAAATAACAATAAAACAACTCCTCATTAAAGGTTGGAGAATCATTCAAAAGAAGATGAGAATCGAAACTCAAAATATCAAGCTGCTTCAGGTAAATCATATTGAGGCCTCGAAACAGGAAGAAAGTTTGTGAAGCAGCCTGGCACTAATTAGGATAGGTTCATGGATAAGACAAATTTGAGATTTCTAATGCGGCCAGAGATTTCTAATGGTGCCGATGTGATCGTAGGTGATGGTGGGTCGCGTAGTTGAGAGATAAGGTTGTGCAAGGGGAAACCAGCTACCATTATCTAACAATAACAACAGATCGACATCCATACGGATCAGGATCCATACGGCACAGATCGACAACCATACGACACAGATCGGGATCCATACGACACAGATCGGGGTGAAACACACAGTGAGCGGAGGGCGAGAGGATCGAACTACGTCTTCTCCTAAACTAAAGGAAGGAATTAACAGGGATGTGAGATCTATCTCATCGACAGACAAAACGTACCTAAAATGTCGGGTTAGGAGAAGAACAAAGGCGAGAACTCGCGGAACCAGCCGAGAACTTCAACGATCTCGCCGATCTAGCCGAACGGGGAGGAGACCGAGGATGGTGCTCAACGGGGAGGGCGACAGGTAGAGCCGATGGGGAGAGCAGGCGGGGAGAGCAGACGGGGAGAAGGGCACCCAAGGAAAAAAACACCTAACGCGGGATAATCAGGTGGGATCCCGCTTCGTCCTTCACAGAAGAAATGTATTAAGCGCGGTATTGGCGGTGGGAAAAAGTCGCTCCTAACGCTTTAATCAAACAGGGCAGCGACGTTATGAAAACCACCGCCCTCAATAAGCCGCCCCAAACGCTCCCTTAGGAAGGTATTTTTTTGTGTCTTGTTGATGCAGTCCCAAATTTTTATTAACTACTACTGAGAGGTGTCGTCGCCGAATTGGGTGTTTTTTGGTCGCTTTGAAAATATATTTAATTTAATATATATATGTAATTTTGAAAAATAATATTTTTATCTTTGAAAATACGAGGCTGAACCGATCTCATATATTTAATAGTTTAAATAAATGAGCACTACTTCGTAAGCCATGCATCTATCTTGAGGAATAGGCACATTGTTTGATACTGAAGCTCGATTAAATAAACTATGAAATTTATGACATCCATTTTGGTCTGCGAAACCTTTATGTTGTGCGATAAGTTTCCCAATCTAATATAAAATGTTAGATAAGATTTATATTAAGCTTTGTTCTTAAAGTTCCTATAAAGGCAAACCTTTATAATTAATTACATCTTATACGACAGAAGTCACCTAAGAAAACTCTCGATTTTGATTAGAGATATTGTCTTCATAAGTTTCAAAGTTTAGAGCTTCCACTGTCAGACATAAGAAATTTAAATGAGAAATGATCAAATTAGAATAGTTATTATGGAATCGAAATAAAGAAGAGATATGAGACATCACGTATCCTGAGGAGAACCTTGGTGACTTCCCAGACTATTCTATAGTTTGTCTTCAATTTCGAAGAGATAATTAGATGTTCCCTTTTGCCAATTTTTTTATGTAGGATTTATATTTGCATGATACCGATCATACAAATATCGTAAAAGATAGAAGGATTTACGTCGTAATAGATGATGATTTCGAAATCTCAAGACTAGTTAGGACTTATGTTGCACAATATAGTCGTACAAAAACCTAAAAAATAAGTTGAAGATTTATATCGTACTAAGCAGACCACCTTGAAATCCTATGTTTTATGTTATTTAAACTAAGGAAAAAAATTCGCTGTTGTAGAATCGCTTGCTTTTTCGAAATTGTTCTTCTACATGTCATCGTTGTGCTCCAAGCTCCTCGTTGAAGTATTAGTCTTAAGGTTTAAGGTTTCAAAGGTTTTATCATGTATGTTTCAATGTTTTGGTTTTATTATTTTTGTTGAAGTGTATTGGGCTAAATTTTAATTTAATTAGAGCGACACCGGTTAGGATCCTACGGTTCCCTCATTCTGTCATTACTATTTTCTTTTGATTTTACTTGGTCTAAATGAGTTGTTAGGCTCGTCCAAACCGGAGAATCCTCGTTGGCAACTATAGGTTACATCATCTGAAGAATCCTCGTAAATCAAAAGGAGTGTTGTTTTAAATTTGAAAGCTCTTTTTTGTTTTGGTTTTGCATGCAAAGTGCAAGTAATGAAATACTAAGACTAAGTGTAAGAATTTGGTGAAGGTAGTAGCTCAGAGCTGGACCGTGTGTTTCCCGACTTTCGGTAAGAGCTACCAACCCGATAATCTACAGATGTTAGTCCTAACCTCGATCCAAGCGACTGGCCGTAGACCTTTGTAAATCTTCATCAGAATTCTTTAATTTTTCATACAAAAATTATTGTTTAAATTTTCATGCAGAGGTTGTTTTAACAAGAAAAAAGATATATATTTTTTTTAATTCTGTAAAGTAGTGTAGTCCACAGACTAGTCACTCTAATCGAGCTAGAACTACTGTCAATCTAAGAGTGTCGGGAGCATTAATCCCACAAAAAGTCGGCGAATGGTTTCATCGGTCTTTATCCTTTCCCTTATTGAAGGTCATTGAGGTAGGAGATACTATTTTAATAATCCAACATCGTATCCCTTATTTAAGTACACATTAGCGATGTCGTCATTGCCTTATCCACCTAGACATCAGACTTAAACAAGCTTGATGATCCATATGTAACAAAAACAAATATTCTTATTTGCTCATAAGGATTTATATACCTTAGGGAAGACTTAAATCCTTGATTATTGAGTTATAAATGTAGGATAAGTAGTTTAGGGCATTTATATTGATTTAGGTGAATTAACGGGTCCCGAGGCATAACTTGGTGAGTCTCTAATGTTTTAGGGATGATTTTTTTCATCAAAGTATAATAAGTTCAATTGTTCTTTAAAATATTTAAAAGATTGCAAAAGTGTTCAGGGGTAAAACCCTAAACAACTTTTAAAATACTTTGAATCGTTTTGAGTTCTTCTGAATTTACTATATCGCTGAATTATTCATCCGCAGTTAAATGAAGGTTTAATGGTGATATTTTTGATCTGTGCTCAATGAACCTTGATGTTTTAATTATCCTGTGAGCAGGATAACTAAGCATTCACTTGATGTTCTATGTAGGAATTATGTGAGCGGACACCCTTAAGGGCAATTTGAATTATTATAGATCTAGCTCTTTTAATTATGATTTGGCTTGTAGTGTTTTGAGGGTATTTAGAATTTGTTATGTTTCATTTTATAAACCTCATTAAGCGAATTAGATTAAATATGGGTCACTACTAAGCCCTTAAGTTCTTATGGATAAATTCATAATGAATAAAAAATTGAATTAAATGAGTTTAATTCTTATCAAAAGTATATACTTATTATTTGACTACCAATTAGGGGCTTCGAATTAGTGAGTTATTATCTTTCTAACTTAAGCCCACTATACTAGAATCATTCAATTGGATTAACTTCCAAATCACAATAATTCAGGAAATCATCAAAATATTATACTTATTATTTGACTACCGATTAGTGGTTTCGAACTAGTGAGTTATTATCTTTCTAATTTAAGCCCACTATACTAGAATCATTCAATTGGATTAACTTCCAAATCACAATAATTCAAAAAATTACAATTTTGCCCTTATTATAGAAAATGCGATGAATTTGTTTCTACCTCTTAATCCCTTGTATTTCAATCTTCCTAGAGAGTTAATTAAGATCAACATTACCTACTTACCATTTAGCTTAACCTAAAAATTTTAATTAGAGCTCAAAATTTTATAATTGCCATTTTGCCCTTAATAACTTTCCATTTCATAATTCCTTAAATTCAATTCAAATGACTTTGAAATTTTATTGCTACCCTACTCATCAGTTAATTAAAACATCAGTGGAGAAATTATATTTTTCTGTTTTATTTAATTTTTTAGAATTATTTGTCTAAAAATAAGAATTTTTAGTGTTGATTGATTTGGTTGATCAAAAAAATCTTCTCTCCTTAGGAAAATTTTAGTAGGTTCACTTGCATTAGAGGTCATCTAGGAATATTTTTTGTGAATTTTTGAATTATATTTTAATTTTTATAATTATTTGTTGATTTTAGGGACTAATTAAATGAAAAATATAATTTAATTTTAAAAATTACTTTTCATATTCTTCTTTAGTTCCTCTGGACTCAGAGAACCCAGAGAAACAAATTTTATATTTATAACTAGTTTAATGCAAAATTAAGAAAAATACATTTTTAGGCATTTAAAAATATATAACCATATTTAGAAAATTTAGGAAAAATATTTTAAGTGGTCCCATGTGATCAGGGAACAATTTGTGACATTTTAGTGCATTTTTATATTTTCATTATTTATTGAACCACGGGGGCATTTTGGTAATTTTGATAAATTTGAGAGTATTTTGAGAATTTTGAGGAAAATAGGTTATTTTGGGCAATTTGAGTGGTTTTGTGTTTTTTGGAGAAAATTTGAGAATTTGGGCAATTTTGGGAAATTGGGGTTTGAGGAGTATTTTGGTAATTTTGGAAAAGTTTAGGGCCAAAAGGCCAAAGTTGGGGGTTTTGGTAAAGTTGGGATCAATTGAGGATGCTAATCATAAAATTATCCTTTTTGAGCCATAAGAACAAGGGAATCCCCATTTTGAATCCTCCATGTATTGGTTCTAGCCACCCTAGCTTAAGACTAAGGCTCGCTTGGCCAAGCATCGCGAACTTTTCTCATCAGTAATTGCGCTACTTGCCTCGTAGAAGCTCAGTTGCGGAAGCAATGCGAGGAAGTTCGTTGTTGTTTCACAGAGCATTGCGTAAACAACTGTAGAAGAGCTGTTGTAGAAAAATGACCATCCTGCCCCTGTTTTGTAAAACAGTTTAAAAGATGACTATAACAGTCACATTTTAGAAACTTGAATTGTTATGTCACTGCATATATATGATTAACAAATGATATAGATTATTATTATGTGACTGTGTGGCCATTGTATAACAAAATTTTTTCACGACAATTCGACAAGGAATGACAAATAATCAGCATCAAATTCTCCTCATGCCAAACAAACATAAACTGGAACAAATATGAGGAGATTTGGATCTCATATCATGCATTCATATGACGGTGTATTTTCCGCGAAGAATATCAGGCAATCAACTTTCCTCACTCATTAGAATTTTATTTAAAATAAAAAGGAGAAGAAAACTTTTATATTATCAAATAGAGGAAAAGAAGACGACAAAGCGAGCTATCGTGGTGGGAGGGAGCATTGAATGATTCTAATGGTGAAATTGTGACTTAAATTTCATTTCGATGGAAATATGACTTCCAATAGATGGAGAAATTCGAATCGTAGTGAACCTCACATAAAGCAATCGTAACAAAAAAACACATAAGCAAATAAGCAAAGCAGAGATGGGCAAACCTCCACTCGATGGAAATTTTATTAAATAATTGTTTTAAAACAGCTTTCAAGAGCAATCGCTCATAAACGAAGAAAATCAACAATGTGTCCAATAAAATAAAGCCCGATTCAAAATACAACCTTGCAATTTAGGCCAGCTAGTGAGCCAAAATAACATCCTAAGCCCTAAATTTGAAAGTAAGCAAAAGATCAAATGTGCAAGAAGTTATCCTCACCATACGGTGTCCTGTGTACTTGATAGCCCGAGGCGCTACTACCGAAGCGGAAAGATTTGCGGCTCCGGCAAAAAGAAGACTTCGACTTCAACTTTAGAAAACATAGTGAGGATGCAAGAAGAGGCGTATATGTGAATCAAATATAGCACCGCAGCTAAGGAGAGCCTTACATACCTCCACCTGACGAGATGGCGAGAACAGCAGGCGAGATGGCGAGACAGGGATCGTGGTCGGGAACAACAGACAAGATCGCCAGATCGGGATGCTAGGGCTACGCGTCGGGGTCGATTCTTGGATGTAGGGCGGGAAGAAGTCGTAAAAGGCGCGGGAAGAAGAGACACGAGATTGAGGTTTCTCCGCCAGGGGCAATTTCGCATGTATGAAGGCGAAAGCTGGTGCCGCGGGGTCGATCCAGCGGCCCGCTTTTCGCCCGCTTCAGCTTTGCTGCGAAGCGAAGCTGTGCGCCAAACACAATTTTTTTGCTGCCCGGTGTCGCGCCGCGTCAAATAAGCGGCCCCAAACGAAGCCTAAGGCTTTTGGGGACCACCCACATGAGTTTCCAAAAGAGTGGGGAATCAGGTTAGGCATGCTTGGTTTAGGGTTTTTAGGTTATGAGTGAAAGTGAGAGGTTCAAGTGTGTGTGTGCAAGACTGACCAAGATAACGCCACCCAGGGCTAATCCTAAGATCGGACAATTCTATGGGGACTCCTCTTGGGCTCCCCCATGTTAGTTTCATTCTAATAAATGCTAGAGGTCAAAATCATATATGTGGAACTCGAAGAAGAGTAAAGAAGTGTTAAGAATTTCTAATGGTTAAGGTTCTATTTCTAGTTCTCTAGGATAATCAACAGGAAAATCCTATGGTTAGATTATAGACTTCTATAGAAGACAGACTAGACCTTAACAAAATTGATGTCAACAAATGAACTCCTAATAGGTGTGGTTTGCCGGACAAGCACACCGCACGTATTGGCTTTGATTGAAGAGATGAACAAAACCAATACAAATGCCTAAATCAACACACTTAAGACAGCGTAAAATCAAGTGAATCATATTCGCTGGGGAATTGGCAGGTGTGTGTTTTTCAAATTGTAGTTGTCAATTCAAATTTCCAAATTTTAGAGTGACTTATTATTTTGTGTTGCGGTTTCTCGTTTATTTATCTTTATGTAGCGGTGTTTTATGAATTTACAGAGGCAATCATCAGGATTCCATATCGAAAACCTCACAGCCGAGTCAAGTTTGATTTGCTTGGATTTGATTTCTCTTAATTTCGATTCTGATTTTGATTTTGTGACTTTGCGGAATTTTTAAATTTAAAAAGGTGAGAAAACTTGGGTTGAAATGGAAAACACGGGGACTCACATCCAACTCAAAGAAATGTCAAAGGTCCGGGGATTGCTACACTAGGAAGAAAAATATAAGGACTCACATCCAACCTAAGAGATGACGGGCGGTGTTGAGGTGATAATATGATGTCTTACTCCATTTAAGGGGGTCTCACATCTGCCTCGATTGCTGAGAATGTCATATTAGGAAGGAAAGCCCAGGGACTCACATCCAACCTAAGAGGTGACGAGAGGAGAATCAGAATTTAGGTACTGACCCCAAGATGTGGATTGTAATTTTGTTCCAAACCCGAAATAAAAATCATAATTTTGATATCGACATCGAAAAGAAGGGAATTAAAATTTAGGTACTGACCCCGAGATTTATGAGTGCGGAAAGCTTGTGGAAGGGGTGTAAAAATTTGTGAAAATTTTACTACATTGAGAAGGAAAGCTCAAAGACTCACATCAAACTCAATAGGTTGTGAATGAGATGGGAATTATAATTTAGGTACTAACTCCAGAATGAGAATCAGAATTTAGTGACCGACCTCAGAAAGAGGGGAATCAAAATTTTGGTATTGAACCTGAAATTTATGAAAGCGGAAAACTTGGCAGAAGGAATGCAGACATTTGTGAAAATTCTACTACATTGGGAAAGAAAGCTCAGAGACTCACATCCAACCCAAGAAGTAGCGAAGGAGAATCAGAATTTAGGTACTGACCCCGAGATGAGAATTGGAATTCATGTATCAACCTTGAAATGAGAATCGAAATTTAGTTATCGACCTCGAAAAGAAGGGAATCAAAATTTATGTACTGACCCCGAAATTTATGAGTGCGGAAAACTTGGTAGGAATGCAAAAATTTGTGGAAATTTTACTACATCTGGAAGGAAAGGTCAGTGAGTTACATCCAACCCAAAAGGTAGCGAAGGGGTATCAGAATTCAACAAAATGTTCAAACTCTTACTTTCAGACCCTGCTTATATTTTCTAACTCAGATTTGGGAATGACTCGTAACTGTCAGAGCTGTCTCTCCGGCTCTTCTCTTTGAACAATCTGCGACTGTCGCGGCTCAGCAAATTGTGGTATGTACGGCTCCACATATGGATGCTCTGTGCTTCTGAATATCATTGAGGCTACTGTTACTCTTAGAAAGTTCCATAACACTCCAGGTGGAGAACATTACACTTTGGGCACTTTGTGAATGCTGCTGCCGACGACGTCTGCCTCGGTATATCTGTATTGCATGTCGGACATCCTGTGCAAAGCTCGTCAGGTGGACTCTTTAGTGGTGCAGGCTCTGCGGTGATCTCTGGTTCATCCTCTGTAATTGGAATACTTGTGGAAGTCTCCTCCAAAGTCTGGTCATGGGATCCCTCCTCAGGAACCGAGGCAAGCTCTGTAGCTGTCTCTCTGGCACGCCTCCTCTCCAGTCGATTGAGGCCCTTGTGCTTACGAAGATTAACATTTCTGCGTTGCGTGCGTCTCAGTGGGGCATCTAGGGCTCTTTCTAACATAACACTGACCAAATCTCCTTCTGGCGTCGTGATCATTGGCAGTATTTGCTTGACCTTTTCCTTGGGATCATAATTGTCTGAGACATTTCCTGTCGATGTTTTGTTGGGTTTATTTGTTAAATATTATAACGCCTATTTAAACACATATATTGAGTGAAATTGTAAGTTTTCACATGACATTTTTTTTTAGTATTAGAGCCAAACCTAATTGGCAGCTTAGTGGTGACAGTAAGACGGGAATGAGACGGGAGCTTCGACAAGCTTTCTGCGCTGCGACCCCGACGATAAGCTCGTGTGAACAAGGAGGTGAAAAGTCTTTGTTTGAGCATGGTAGAGAGAATAGTGGATCACGGGTTGAGAGGCTTGATAGGGATAGTGGAAGGATGGATTGCGTGAAGACTACAGAAGGACAAAGGGCACAGTGAATTCGGTGTGGAGAGATGGAGACGGACGGAGGTTTATGTGACTGGGAAGAAGATTGTTGGAGTTTCTGTGCAAGGAGGATCAGAGGCCTTTATATGTTGCAATACCGTTGTTGCTTCCCCATTGATCTAATCGTGACTGTATCGAGAAGGAGATAGGTGTAGGCAACGCAACGAATTGGGAGTTTCGGAGTTTACTGTATTCTAAGATTTTGTCATTGATCTTCCCAGGCATTGAAGGAGAAGAAAGATGGGAGTTTAGGGTCTCTATAGGTCGACTATCCCGTCATGCCTTCCTATCTTGTTCTAATCGCAACTGTATCACGAGTGCCTCGGTCTGGAGAAATGGGGGCTTCTTTATTTCTACTTCTGTCACAGTGATCACTGGGAGGAGTGACATGTGCCAACATCTCTAATGAAGTTTCAGCGGAAGCAATCGAGTTCCTTTGGCGACATGTTGCTGAAGAGTTTGAGGATGTCGGGAGATGAAAATTATGCGAGAGATAATGCATTGGAGCTTTGGAAAAACTAGATCCTGACGTTCAGAAGATCTTAGTCGGACTCATATACCGAGCCAGTGTCTCAACAGGTGCCATTACCTCAACACTTGTTCCGACTCAACAGAGTGGACTTCCAGGAATGCGATCCGTTTTGGCCACCACAAGCTCAGGTAGGATCAGTGCTCAGGGAGAGACTCGCAGGTGCTACAACTAAGGAGAAGTGGGACACTTGAGCAAGATGTGCCCAAATCTGTCCAAGGAGAGAGACGGGTGGACGTGGACAGTCTAGAGGCCGTGGTCGTTTGGGGGCAAAGGGGTAAAGGAGGGGGTTGCCGGGCAAGTGTGATGGTAGCGAAGAATGAGGGAGAGGACAAAGGTGATCTTTACAAATGAGGATAATGAGTTATTGGAGATGTTGAAGAGAAAGCATAAAGTGGCATGTGATGACACTGGAGTTGCATCCACCTTATTGTCATCTAAGGGAAACACTACTAGTTATGCTCACTCAGCCAAAGTTGCTCGTGATACACATGCTTTCATCTCTATATACTCCATAAATTCACTAGAATGATAGTATATACTGGTGCATCTCTACATTTGAGAGGTGCCACTAGTGAGTTCTCTTTCTATATTAACCTAGCAATTCTAGAGAGCAGTCAGATTGCTGATGGTACAACACAACCTGTGATTGGTAATGGTACAGTGAGATGTACAATTTCTATGAGTTTGTACAATATTTTTTATATTTTTCTTTTCCAGTAAACTTTTTATCTATTAATGTCATTATACTTTAACTAAAATGTGTTGTTTCATTTGATATTTCAAAGGTGATCTTTCAAGAGAAGTTGATTGATCAGAAACTTGGGACTGGCACGTGGCATAGTGAATTTGAATAAAGAATAGATTGACTCGGCCTTGGCATCTATGGTTGAGAATGCTGGAGTAGGGGTATCAGATAAGAGTGTGGAGAAAGTATTGCTGCTACATCACAGGCGCATGAGACACTCTTCATTCAGTCTATTGAGTCGTTTTTATTCATCCTTGTATGAAGAAACAAATAAAAAGAAACTGGTGCGTGATGCTTGTGAGTTAGTAAGCTTACGAGAAGCTCTTATTTCAGCTCTGGGAATAGGAGTTCTGGTGTGTTTGATTTGATACATTCTGATATATGAGGACCTTATCCTACTAGTTCTATGAATATTTATCATTATTTTTTTACATATATTGATTGTTTTATCGTATTACCTAAATGTACTTGATGAAATAGAAGAGAGGTAGTTGCTTGCTTTAAAGACTTCCACGAGGCAATCTAAACTCAATTTTGGGCAGTTTTGAAGACATTGAGATCTGATGATAAGACAAAATATATCAACAATGTATTTGGAAGAATCAACATTTGATAATAAGACAAAATATAGCTTAAGGGTTACAACACCAAACCTCATGCCCATACACACCTGCATAGAATGGAGTAGTAGAGAGGAAGAATCAACATCTTATAGAGATAGCCCGGAGCATGATGATGACAATGAATGTCTCACAGCACTTATGAGGGCAAGCAGTGTTGACAACTGCTCAAACTGCTCAATTAATTAATAGGATGCGCTCAAGTGTGCTGGAGTGGAAGTCTCTTTTATAGATTGTGAAAGTGGGCAACTGTGGGATCCTTCCATTGAAAGTATTTGGATGTGTATATTTTATGAATGACAACAAACCATCTATAGGGGAGTTGGATCCCATACTTGTGAAAAGTGTATTCGTGAGTTATTCTGCTACTCAGAAGAGTTATGTTTGCTGGAGTTTGATTGAGAAGTGACTCTTTATGAGTATGAATGTATCATTTATAGAGTTTGAATCATACTACACTATGGGGTGAATTCACCATTCGATGACTCAACAAATACTAGAGATATAAGGTAAGAGAGTGAGTAGTAGTGGTGATTGAGTGGTGCAAGTGAGATTAATGCCATGTCCTGTGATGTGCAATTAATCAACTGAGGAGAGGAAAATCGATGAGATTGAACCCGAAGGTGGTGGGATTTAAGCTGAAGGTGAGCTAAGGTATATGCACGGAGAAAGAAGCAACTGGGGAGCAGAGTCAGCTGTGTTAACAAGTCCCTTTTATCCCGATCTTCCCCAACTCTTGAGATACCTACACTATCCACCTTTGATTCAAAACTCCCAGGTGATATTATCCCTACTCCATTCACAACTATCCCCCAACTTGAAAGAGGACCTCCCGCAGCAATGCGGGACATCCTTGGGTGAGAACTTGACATTGCGAACTTTATTTCTTATTCTAAAATCTCACCTTTGCATATATCATTCATTACATCATTGGACTTTGTCTCTATACCTAAGTGTTGGTAGGTTGCTAAAGAGGATTTCAAGTGGAAAACATCGATTTATAAAGAGCTTGAAACTTTGATAAAAACCAAACATGGGAGATTGTACTACTACCAGTCGGGAAGAAGGCAGTTGGATGCAAGTTGATTTTCACGATAATGTAATCTTCAGAAGGGAAGGTGGAGAGGTACATAGCATAACCAGTGGCATATGGGTACAGTCAGACGCATGACATTGACTGTGATGAAATCTTTGCACCGGCTGCAAAGATGAGCACTGTGAGGACACTGACTTCTCTGGTAGTGAATGGTGGTTGGAGACTCCATCAATTGGATGTGAATAATGTTTTTCTTCATGGGGAATTATTGGAGGAGGTATATATGGAGATACAGTTAGGATTTAGTACATCTTAGACATGGGCAAGATGTGTAGGCTCAGGAAGTCACTATATGGCTTGAAACAGTCTCCTCAAGAATGATTTAATATGTTTAGAATGACGATGGTTGTCATGGGATATCAGCAGATCAATGCAGACCACACGGTATTCTTTCAACAACATGAATGTCACACTATCATACTTGCTGTGTATGTATATGACATAATTATCACTGGTGATGATGATGCAGAAATTGCTCAAATAAAGAGAAGATTGGGGAAGTAAATTTTGGTGAAGTGTCTGGGACATCTCATATACTTTCTTGGGATTAATGTGGCCCAATGGACCTAAGGGTGTGGTCCTATCCCAGAGAAGTATGTATTGGATACTCATGGAGATAGGTATGCGGGGGTGCAAACCTGCAGTCTCTTCAATTGATTAGAATGTTAAGCTCAATATAAAGAAAGGTGAACCAGTTGATCGTGAGAGGTTTCAGAAGCTGGTGGGCCGCCTGATTTATATGTGTTGAGTATTGTGGAGCCCGGTCCACGATTCGATTTGGCGGTTTTCGACATATATGGATGTTAATTAAATTGGATTTAATTCCTTCCATCTTCTATTCGATTCCCGCCATCCTCCCGTTGGTGAATTAAGGAAAGCAATAACTATGATTGTTTGATATTGCTTTGTCATATCTCCTCTAATCCCATCTGTTGCTTCTTTCCGGATTCACAAATCGAAGAATTTCCATGTTGGGCCTTGCCTTTATGGGCCTAAAAGGGTTTTTATTTAATGCATCCTCATGGCAAGGATTAGTATGAAGAAAAACTCGTCGTTGGAATTCTTGCGTGAGGTTTATTTCTTGCTTTTTCTTACGTGTAGCTCTCGTGTAAGAAAGTGGTGGAGAGAAGTAGAGAGGAAATAGAGAGAGAGGTGAGGGGAGAGAAGGAGAAAGAGAGAGTTTTCTGCAAACGTCGAGACTCTCGACGGTGTAATTCCTCAAACTAATAAAATCCTCTCGCAGCTCAGTGGACGTAGGCGAAAATCGCCGAACCACGTAAATCTCTCGTGTCGTATTTTCCGGTGAATTTTTCTCGTTCGATTTTCGTTTTATTGTCGTCGTTTTCATAACAACCGGTATCGAGCCGGTTCGGATTCGAAGAAAAACGATGATCGTGAGACGAGTGAAGATTTCGGGGATCGAGAAATTCGATGGCGCGATTTTGGTTGTCGGCGGATGCGGATGAGGACTACCTCTTTGGAAGAAACTTCATCTTCCAATTCTTGGACAACGACTGGAGAAGATGGACGAGGCCGATTGGAATCGTTGGATCGACGGGTTACGGGGTTATTCGATTGACCTCGTCGAGATCGGTCGCAGACACAACGTTATCAAAGAGATGACCACCTGCGGATCTCATGGCGGCTCGTCGCCAGTATGTACGAAAAGCCGTCGGCAAATAATGAGTGCATCCGATGAAAATATTATTCGATTTAAAGATGGCGGAAGGTACATCCGTTGTACAACATCCGAATGAGCTTCAATACTATCACAAATCGATTGTCGTCCGTCGAAATTGAATTCGATGTATGAGATATGACGCGCCGATATTATCGAGCTTCGTTGCCGAATAGTTTGAAGCTTATGAGGATGGCGGTCAACGAATTTCGTTATGTAAATCTAAGCTAAAATATGATGATATTCGTGATTTAATTTCGCTGAGGAGGTGCGCAGAAAGATTCGGCGAGACTTCGGGTTCGAGTTCGGCGACGAATGTCGATTCCAGAGGAGATCACATGACGGAACTCAAACAGAGGAAGATCAAAATCAAAGCACGAAGCAAAAGCAATTCAAGCTCGGTCAACAAACAACCTCACTGGAATCGTAGGCAAGCCGGTCACATAAAGAAGAACCGCAAAAATCCCAGAAGATGGAGAACACCGGTGCTAATGCGGTAACTTAAGAAGTTCGAGATGCGTTGTTGCTTACAGCTTCACGAGATCCGTTGACGACCGGATACTCGGATTCGGGCGTTTTTCATACATCTTCCCCGGAGTTAATGCAAAACTATGTTGTTAGGTGATTTTGGGAAGGTGTACCTCATCGATGGAGCAAATTTGAACGTAGTGGGGATGGGAGATGTTGAAATTGCACTCCCTAACAAAAGCAAATGGATCTTCGCAAAAGTCGGACATATTCCCGAAATTCGAAGAAAATTTAATTCGTCGTTGGCGGCTAGATGAAGGAGGGCATACAATAGTATTCTCGAATAACACCTCGAAGGTAACTAAAGGAGCACCGCAGTGCGGCTCGAGGTGAGAAGACTAGTACGTTGTATATGACTACCGGTTTAATTAACGGTGTTGATACTACGATTCAGAAGAGCACATCGGACATGTGGCATCGTTGCGTCGGACACATGAGTCCGAGAGGCATGAAAGAGCCGATCCGTAGGCAAGTGCCGGAACCGAAGTCGGCTGATCTCGGCATGTGTGAAAGTTGCATCATGGGAAAGCAGAAGAAGGTCGGGCTTCCGAAAGGTGGCGAGAGCGCCAAAGGCGAGGAAAATTAGAACTTGACACACCGATGTGTGGGGACCTTCCCAGTGCGCATCTCTTGGAGGCTCTCGCTATTACGTCATATTTATCGATGATCGTAGCAGAGAGGTATGAGTCTATTTCTTAAGCATAAATCGATGTATTTAATGTGTTCGGGACTTGGAAGGCCATGGTTGAGACAGGACAGAGCTTAAAATTAAAATGTCCGAGATCCGATAATGGTGGTGAGTACATTGATGGTGGATTCGACGAACACCGTGCGTACTTCAGGGCATTAGAATGGAGAAGACCATTCCGGGACACCACAAGAAAATGGTTTGCGGAGCGCATGAACATGACCATCAATGAGAGAGGCAGAAGCATGAGATTGCACGCTGGACTACCACCGACCTTGCAGGCGGATGCGGTCAACACGCTGCAGTCTATTTGATCGACGAGAGGCCATCCGTCCCATTAAACCGTGAATTACTGAGGAAGTCCGGAGCGGTAAAGAGGTCGAATTTTCTCGCCTTAAGACTTTTGGTTGTCTTTCATATGTTCTTATTAATCCGGATGCTCGAAGTAAGTTCGAGGCGAAGTCGAAAAAGTGTTACTTCATTTGGCTGTCACGGAGATGATGCATTTGGGTATCGTTTACGGGATGATCGGGATCGGAAGATCATAAGGAGCGAGAACGCGATCTTTAATGAGAAAATGATGTACAAGGACAAGTCAAGTACGGTTTCGAAAGCAACCTGCGAAATCTGAAGTCGAGTAAGTTTGATGATTTACCGGAGGTCGCGGTACATCGATCGAAATGTGAATGACGACGAGAGTGGGTCCGGGGCACCCATTCCCATTGTTCCGCGATCGGGTTCGGAGTCATTCACTACTCCGACTACTCGTTCGCGAGTTCGAAAGGGTTAGACACTCTCCGCCGAGGTATTCTCCTACTTTAAAGCTATATTCTGGCCGACGGATGGTGGAGAACCTCGTAGCTTATGAAGAAACGCTTGCAAGATGAAAATTCGAGCAGTGGGAGCTAGCCATGAAGAAGAGATGGATTCTCCGATGGAAAATCGAACTTGGAGCTAACGGATCTTCCACTGGGAAGAAGGCTTTACACAACAGAGTGGGTGTATCGGGTAAAGGCCGAACAGTCGAGTGGCGATAAAAGGTACGAGCGCAAGCATTGTTGTTAAAGGTTTTAAGCGAGACATGATATTGATTACTCCGAGATTTTCTCTCACGTGGTGAAGCTTATGACCATCGAATGGCATGCATGCTATGCTACTGCGAAAATCTCTTCCTTGAGCGGCTAGATGTGAAGACGGTCTTTCTTCATGGAGACCTCAAGAAGACATCTACATGCACTGACTCGAAGGGTTCGTGGTACGGGGAAAGGAAGACTCGGTTTGCGGATTGAAAAAGAGCTTAGTATGGCACTAAAGCGAGCTCGCAGACGAGTGGTACAGAAGTTTGATAAATTCATGCTCGATGCGGGGTACGACGAGATGTCGAGCGGATCATTCACTGTATGTCGAGTATTTTGACAATTCATATATCATCCTATTATTGTATGTGGATGATATCTTGTTGCGAGACTAAGCATTGATGAGATCAATAATCCGAAGAAGCGGATGTCGAAACGACTTCGCAGAATGAAGGATTTGGGAGCAAGAAAGCAAATCCCTGCATGAAAATTATCGAGACGGAGTCGAAGGTACGTTAAGACTTCATAGTCGAATATGTGAAAAGGTGCTTAACGGGTTCGATATGGACAAGGACAAACCGGTTGGCACGCCTTAGGCGAGTCATTTCGGACTCAAGGCAAGAGCCGATCACCCATGTCGGATGAGGAACGAGACTATGAGTAGGTTCCTTACGCTTCGACCATAGGTTCACTTTATGTATCTTATGGTTTGCACGAGCGACGGATATCGCTGTCACGCATGGGAGTTGTGAGCGGATACATGAGTAATCCGGGAAAGGAACGTTAGGAAGGTTCGTGAAGTGGATCTTTAGATACCTAAGAGGCTCTACAGAAACACACTAGTGTTTCTCGAAAGAGCCCTGGAGGTACGTGACTATGTTGATGCGTGATCTGCGGAGACATTGATACTGGAAGGAGCACTCACGGGTTATGTTTATCCTCTTGGTGACTGCTAGCATTGTCATCGGTGCTTCGAATCCTGAGAAGACAGTTTCGTTGTTCTACTACGAAGGATCTGAGTATGTAGCGATGTCGAGGACTGAAGGAGATGATATGGTCACGAGGCTTCTGGAAGAAGTGGGTAAGGAGGTTCAGAAGGGCACTCTCTACAGTGATAGTCAGAGTGCCATATTCCTTGCCAGGAATCCAGCATTTTAGTCTAGGACCAAGCATATTCAAATCAAGTACCACTTCATACGGTTATTATTAGATGACGAACAGTTGTTGCTTGAGAAAATTCGTGGAAGTGAGAACCCTGCTGATATGTTGACGAAGTGTTATTTCTTGAGAACCGAGAGTCGTGCGCGAGCTCGATTGGTCTTCTAAATTAAAGAACAAGGACTTTGAGTTGCAGAGGTGGAGGATATCACGATTGAGGAAAGATCGATACAGCCAACAGATAAGGCAGCTAGTGGGCAACACAGTCAGTGTCCCAGTCTCCAAGTGGGAGATTTGTTGAGTATTGTGGAGCCCGGTCCACGATTCGATTTGGCGGCTTTCGACATATATGGATGTTAATTAAATTAGATTTAATTCCTTCCATCTTCTATTTGATTCTCCCGCCATCCTCCTGTTGGTGAATTAAGGAAAGCAATAACTATGATTGTTTGATATTGCTTTGTCATATCTCCTCTAATCCCACCGTTGCTTCTTTCTGGATTCACAAATTGAAGAATTTCCATGTTGGGCCTTGCCTTTATGGGCCTAAAAGGGTTTTTATTTAATGCATCCTCATGGCAGGGGTTAGTATGAAGAAAAAACTGCTTCGTTGGAATTCTTGCTTGAGGTTTATTTCCTTTGCTTTTTCTTAGCTGTGTAGCTCTCGGGTAAGAAAGTGGTGGAGAGAAGTAGAGAGGGAAATAGAGAGAGAGGTGAGGGGAGAGAAGGAGAAAGAGAGAGTTTTCTTGTAAACGTCGAGACTCTCGACGGTGTAATTCCTCAAACTAATAAAATCCTCTGCAGCTCCGTGGACGTAGGCAAAAATTGCCGAACCACGTAAATCTCTGTGTCGTATTTTCTGGTGAATTTTTCTCGTTCCGATTTTCGTTTTATTGTCGTCGTTTTTCATAACAATATGTACCACACTTGACTTGATATCTCTTATGCAGTAAATGTAGTGAGCCGCTACATGCATGATCCAAGGAAGAGTCATATGGATGTTGTGTATCAGATTCTGATGTATTTGAAGAGTGCAACAGATTCAGGAAGAACGAGCATGTAAAATATTGAGGGTTTTTGTGATTTTGACTGTGCAAGTTGTGTTGATGACAAAAAATCCACATATGGATATTGCATGTTTGTAAGTGGCAACTTGGTCTCATGGAAGAGAAGAAACAATCAATTGTAGCAAGATCAACAATAGAGGTTGAATGCATGGCCATGACATTAAGAGTTGTTGAGATGATGTGGCTGAAAGCCTTGTTGGTTGAACTCAAAAAGTGGATTAGGAACTCAAATGAAGTTGTGGTGTGACAACTAGGTGGCAATCAACATTGCTAACAACCCGGTGTAACACAATATAACTAGACATGTGGTGATTGATAGATTCTTCATTAAAGAGAAGGCTTGTATACCGCATTGTTGGAACTAAGTCATGTAACTACTGGAGAGCGGTGGTCGTCGCCTCACTATAGGACTTATTTCAGGGCAGTTAGCTAGATTATGTGACAAGATGAGCTTAATGAATATCTTTTGCCCATCTTGAGGGGGAGTGTTGTGAGTTATGTGTAATTAGAGAGTTTTATTGGATTCATTTATTAAACATTGCAATAACTATTTAAACTCATGTTGAATGAAATAGTAAGTTTTCACATAAAAAAAACATTTGACATCCTTTATTATAATCTTGCCACTAGATCTACTTCTACTAAAATTGCACTCGATTTGTCCTATTTTAGATCTACTAAAAGAAAAGCCTTATAGACTCTAAAGTTGACCTCTGTTAATTCAAAATTTTCCTAAACTCTCTCTTTCTCTATTCTTATCCATAAGAAGGATTTAATGAACGAAAACCATACACCAAAATGCATCCTCCTGTAAATGTCGGATAAAAGCATTCATAACCAAAGCAAAAGATATTGTTGACCCTTGATGTAATCCAACTAAAATAGGAAACTACTTGGTCAATCCTCCTTGTGTTTGAACAAGTAAAAATTCTATTATACATATCTTTAACGATTTCAATATAAACAATATCAACATTATTTCTCTTCTAGAGCTCTCCAAAGTAATTCGCTTGGAACTTTAGCATAGGGTTTTTCTAAATCAACAAAAATCATATGTATATTCGCCTTGCTCTCTCTGTTTTTCTCCATCAAACCTCTCAATAAATGTATAGCTTCCCTAGTAGACTTGCACTGAATCCAAATTAATTTGTGCCACAAAAGACCAAAACCAACAAAATTAAAAATGTCCATCTTACTACCAATTCACTGCTTTGTGTAATTTCACTTAAATTGAATGAAGATGAAAATCATGTCAAATCATACGTACTAACTTAATACTTTGAAATAAAAGGCAAAACGTCTGACAATCATCATTGACATATTTTTAATTATTAAAATAAGAAAACAAAAATGAACCGACCAATAAAAATAAATAAATTAATATCAATAGACCACATTTTGATGTTATGTCTTTAACTACTATAAACACGAAGGTTTTCATCCATAGTGCTTCGAATTCTGATTTAGAATTTTTTATTTCTGATAAAACATTACCAAATAGGATTTTCGTATTTTTTGATGAAGAAATATGTACAAGGTTCTTTTTCATAAAAGTGATGACTACTTGATTTTAAACATTTCTAGGGTACATACAATCTGACGTATTTCTGATTATAGTACTTCCTTTATCATTGGTTTTCTAATACCTTTTCACCAAAAGATTGTCACATTAGCTTGAACCAGAAGACTGACATGTTGCTTTATTGTTGATGGCACAGAGAAGTTACGTGAATTAGCATGGAGTGGTGTACCACCTTACATGCGACCTCATGTTTGGAGGCTTCTTCTGGTAAGAATCTGTTGTTGACAGTTTTTGGTACAAGTACTTGTTAATGATTGTGTCTTGAAGTTATTTTACTCTTGATTTGGCAATAGGCAATAGGTTTGTTATACATGGGAACTCTTGTTTTTTCTTATAGTTTCTACTTCTTATAGTGGGAAACTAATAACTTTTTAGACAACAATTTTTAGATTGCGCATTGAATCAAACCTGCATTCATAGTTTAAGGCAGGCATATGCTACATTCACAATTAAGTCAAAGGAATATGTGTCCATACTTCTACAGTTTCTATTTTTCAATAGAGTTTTATGTTTGACTTATGTAACGCTATAATCAAATAACTTAGGCTTGATCTTAGATATTCAAACCACATAATTCCACTACGCCCATGAGGATAACCATATTTACCCTATGATGTTATGCAAGAAAATAAGTTAGGTTTAATTTCAATTGTTTTATTTAAACTAGTATTTATGGATTTATTTTAATTGAATTTGAAATTAATTATATATTCATATAATATTAAGTTTGAATTTGAACTATTCAATAGGTTTAGATTAATATAAATTTCAATCTTTTCTGTAGTAAGTATTTTTCCTTAAATATGGATTCGAATTTCTTATAATGAGATCAGTGGCTTAATGAATGAAAGTTGATACTTCTTCTAATCTCTCTCCCTTAATACTTTATTTTTATTTGTTGCTCCAAGACCATACATTATTTAGTAGTAAGTTTTGCATCTTGATATTCCTTCGCTAGGTTACCCCAACTTCTCCTAAAGCTGTTTCATCTTCACACTATTTTGCATCGCTATAATACCTAGACGCTACACTCACATTCATCTGTAATCTTGCAGTCTGCATCTTGCATGCCATTCCTATTGCGTGTCATACAGAATCCAATTACTTTTTCTCTTGATTCACTGCAAAACCCATGCAGTCGCTTGTTTGTGTGCTTTCTTGCCTTAGCACTTGCCTGTCTGTCCAATTTCTACTAGTGTGCACTCCTTGTCTTTCACATTGTTTGATCACAACCATACTTATCTTAATCTTATCACTGCAAAACCATCCCATGCTTCTATCCCTCTTCGCTTGTGCACTGGTTCATCTTTATCAACAAATCAATTGGAGTACATTAAATTTTTATCAAACATTAGTCTCAAATTTTTGAATTATTATTGTTTAGTACACGCCTTTGATAAAACCAATGCCATTTAATTGATCATGATGCATGGTTTATTTGAGGAAAATACATGCAAAGCTTGTTTGTGATGTTAAAAAATTCTCAAGATTCACTATACAATCATATTATTATTCTATTGTTTAATCAAAGTCATAATTTTCTTTTTTGAGGAATAGAGAAAAGTGCCAAAATGGTCCATTTTAGTCTGAAAGTCTATAAACTATCAATTTAATCATTAGAAACTTTTAATATGGTTGAACCACACCTCTTTTCAAAAGAGTCTAGTGATATTTCAGCACATATTAAAAAATTTGGGGATTAATTTGATATATTTATAGACTCAGGGATTAGAATGACCATTTGTAAAGAGCCAGGGATCATTTTGACATTTTTTTTCTTGATGGACATTATTTTAAATATGATTTAGATCTGGGATTGGACAAAATATTGCTTGAGACTTCTGGATAATGAAGATGAGGATGCATCCAATCATGTTTATATGTCTATGTAGGTTATGTATTTATTTGTCCTAACTGTTATCATATTTCAATTTATGAAGTATATTTCAGGCCTCCTTGAACCCTTTTCAAATGCTGTGAAGAGTTGAGAAAACTTGACAAACTCATTTCACATGCTTGTCCAACCCCTCCAGTCCTAATACTATACCAGCTTCAGCAAACCCATTATCTACTCCTCCTATATGCCTAAGTTGATTTGGTTAACAAAGAGGAAGATTATGTGCATGTGATTTTCTATGCCTATAGATGAGCTTGATCCAAAAATTGAACATGTTATTTTGTTAGATGATGTTATTGTATTTGAGGAGTTTTTGGTTATTCCTTTAACTTTGCAACCACTATGCATGGAGTGACAATTTGTGCCTGAACTTTCTAAAATTTTTCTTACTCCATCACAGATTAAGTTTGTTTTACCATTCCTACAATTACTGTGACTACAGAATTTTCTTTGGTGTTACTTTGAAGATTATATATTTTGCATGGTTTTACTCGGGCACTTTTTTTAAAAAATTCATATGTTGATAATGCTAAAGATGTTTATGTGTTATATATTTTCTAACAGGGCTGCTAGACTTCCAAACAAGGGGCTTTTTTGTTACTCTTTTATGGACATGTTTATTTTGCCTAGTTGAATGAGTGTATAAGTGATTAGATTTATGATTTATTTTTATCATTTCATTTAGATTAGGTATTTTGTATTTTTTTATTGAAATTAGAATTTTTCTATTAATTTAATCACTTGGTTTCCTTGGCTTCAAGCCTTCTCCGCTGGCAATGCTCTCATTTCTATCTTCGGCGATACACTGCTGTTACCAGACAACCAAAATTTCTTCTAGGCATATCAGTTTAAACCTTGCAGAAAGTACCTACAATCGATCTAGCTTTTCACACTCTTTCAAATGTTCATGTTACATCAAATTTGTGTGAAGACATGGAAATTCCATTAATAAAGTAGTTTCAAAACACAATTCTGTAGGCCTAACTTTCAATTCAAGGCAATTTTCTCTCGGTAGGTTTTTTCTTGGTATTATGCATTGTCCTAAGTATTGTAAAATCAGTATACTATGAAGGAATCGTGAGATAGACTTTTTGTTTCATGAATTTGAATGTTGTCATTTCGATCATCACAGAACAGTACCTTAATTACACTATTCTATAGTACATACTTCTTTTTCCTGCTTCTATCAGTTAACTTGAGCATGATTTTATCTCTACTTTCTGAAAAATAGTGTAGGGATTGATAAGCTAGTTCACTGAAGTCATAAATAACAATTTCAAGAGAAGACTCAATTTAGGAATGGTTTCACGGTTACAACTTCATCGAGGCAGTTTGCAGTCGCTGGGTACAAAATAAAGATTTTTTATTGCACATTACCATTTTTGTGGTGGGGATGACAAGCAATACTTGTTTCTCTATTTGTTCTTTTGTATGGCGTTTTAGGAATTAAGGAAAACTCTAGTTATTGGATTGCGCTTTAGTGACATAACTAGAGATGAAATAAAATGGTCATTAACTGTGAATAATCGTTTTGCATCAAATTTATTTTCTCAGCAACCTTTGTATTTTTGCTTTATTCTGTCAATCGCTCGCATTCATGGTGCCGTGCTGGTAGTTTAGAGATATTGCAAACTTTTGTTTGCTAACTGATCTTGATTTAAAAGACTCTTTGAAAAGTCAAGTTCAAATGATCCTCAAAAGTCTATTTGGCAAGCTCATTCTTATCCTTTTCTTGTCTTTTATTATTACATAAATTTACAACAACAACAACAACAACAACAACAAAGCCTTAATCCCACTAAGTGGGGTCGGCTACATGAATCCTTTTTCTCCATTGCGTCCTATTTAGTGTCAAATTTTCGTTTAATTCTAATAAATTAAGATCATTTTTTATGCAATAAGCCCAAGTTTTCCTAGGTCTACCTCTGCCTTTCTTAACATAAGTTGTATTTAAAACATCTACTCTCCCAATCGTCCTATTATTACATATATTTAAAAAAAAAATCTCTTTCACCATTTTAGATTATTTTCGACATGTGCAAGTTCTTGTGAGCTTCACATTTGGAGCTTTCCTTATGTGCTTTATCACTAGAAGTATTGTTTCCAGCCCAATTTTGCAAAATCTATGCTATAATTTCTTATGTACTGTAAATTTGTTCCTTTGGTTTATATTCATAATCGTAGCATCATCCAGTGGAGATTACAAACATTTGTAGTCTCGAAGAAGTCCAGAATGTTTTTTATGGCTTGGATTTTTTTATCTCTTATAATTTTCAAGTTGTAGTAGGATAAAACATGGTAGAACCTTGTCACAATTTATGCCAATTGTTGGATCCAGATCTACTGTAGTGATATTTGAACCCTGCTTACAAGTCACACGAGATCTGGACTGCATCTTCGGCATGGAGAATGAAGAGAGAAATGTAAAGAGAGCTGAAGTGAAAAAGAAATTGAAAGGTTTTTATTGTTTCACACTAGGAAATTTTTTGTTGTACCTTCTAACATCAAGTTTATATTATATTTGGGCGCTATAGAAGAGATTATATTCTAATTTAATAAATTAATTCATCATATATCCAATTACATGGATGTGGATATACTGATAGAACTCAACAAAATGCAGGTAGATTTTTGCCTTAGTAAGTGCTTTAAATGTGTGTCACTGAAGAAATGTAGTTGCTGCTTCTCAATAACATTTTTTTTTTTGATTCCCCTATGAAGTGCCTTCAGGGTGGGGCAGTGCCCTTTGTGCTTGGGCAGGTGACTTTTAATGCCCTGTACCTGATTCCTAGCGAGTTCATTTCATCTCCTCGACTTTAACTGAAATAATATTTTGGGTAAACACCAATAGTTTCTTGCATTTGAAAATATTTTGTATACTGTCATTCAGTGAAGGCCTCATGACAACTTTGAACATGATGCTCAATTTGCTGTTAATTTTTATTTATTTTTTTTAAATTCATTTTCACATAGACCTTCTGTTGAGGAATGTTATTTTCTGTTGGATCTGGTAAAGTAATATTGGATGACTCTTTAGATCTTCCACCATTGCTTATTTCAGTTTGTTGCTCCATTAAATTTAAGCATTGTGTAAAAAAATATAATGATTGAAAAGGATTGAAGTTGACCTAGATGGTGGTCGCTATAAGCTGGTAAGGGAAATTGATCTTTTCATCTTTATTATGTCAGTAGGAGTTCACAGTAAGTTTATTTTCTTAAATTTAAAAACAAAATTTATGCGATACTTATCAATATATGGTGAATGTGAACATGGCCGCTTATCAACTAGTCTTTCTTGTAATGATTGGCGTTAGTCAATCTGAATCTGTACTAGTTTTCTGAAGAAACTCTAAAGCTTTTCATCTCAAGTACTTCCTTGCTTTTCCTAATCATGTGTTGGCTTGAGAAGTTTAGATACATGGTTGCTTATTATATTATTCTACCTTGTGGTCGCTAATTCTTTCCTTCTTTTAGAAACTGCTATCGAACCCTGCACAGAAACTATAGGGCAACAATTGCTTTATTTCATTTTTTGGCATAATTTTCACCAACATAGTTAGATCGCACTGGAGCAGCTGTTAATATGGAATTTCATCACTTAACTGTTGCACTTGCATGATCATAAATCATATGCTGCATGCCCGAAATTCAGATATTAGCTGACAACAGGGATATGCACCACCTAATTCAGATAGAAGACAGGGGTTTTGTCAAGGAAACGACTGGAATACCTTGATTCGGTTGCTCAGTTCTATGACATTCCTGATTCTGAACGTTCAGATGATGAAATCAGCATGCTTCGCCAGGTTTTTTCTCTTTTAGCCAACCATAATGCCTTGTTCGTTTAGTAAACCTGTTTTCATTCAGGAATTATTCTTTCTTCTTATCTTTGCTGTATTTTTGTTGTTTAGATTGCTGTTGATTGTCCAAGAACTGTTCCTGATGTAACCTTTCTTCCAGCATGAACAAGTTCAGAAGTCATTGAGCGTATTCTTTATACATGGTTAGACCTATTCATGTATATTTGCTTTAGTTGAACATAATACTGATATTTATCTGTGAATATACACATGCTGAAATTTCCATCATTCTAGGTTGGTGAACAACATTTTATTTTTTGAAAATATATAGGAACCCAATCTAAATTTATTTGATTCGATATTTTACTTTTGCTAATTATTTCCTTGGGGTTGTTAAACACTATCTTGCTTAATGCAGTTCACAGTCAAAATAAATGGATCTGAACTAGTCCAGACAATTAGTTTTGTGGCTTATATTACTATTTTTGTACTATAAAAATCCTTTATGAGTTAAAACGAAAAAACATAGTCATCGTTTCAAGAGGCCAGTGTCACCATGCTCCTGCTTTTAAATGTATGTTTTGGCTCAAGGAAATTCTAATATTCATTATTCCTTTGAGAAAATAAATTTTTTCTCGTAAGAATTTTGTTTTTGAAGTGCACGTGTATCTTTTAATGTGTGTTGCATCTGTCCAATTTATTAATGCTTGAAATCAGTTTAAAATGTATTTTGAAGATAGTCTCCCTCTATCATTTCAGATGGTATTGGAGAGTTTTTCTGTTAATCTATTTCTTTGGAGCTGAGGGTTTTTAGAGTTCGATGTCATGCTTTATAGCTCCACTAGATAAGAAAGTTCTAACTTATTGAAAGAAAAAAACTGATCATGGTTTGAGGCTTAATATTTAAGAAGTAATATTTTCAATATTGACCATATTAGCTATTGCTTACTGGTTGATTCAAACTAGTTTACATATGATATAATAAAAGAATTTCTATTGCAAAGGCTCCAGCTAATAACATATTGAGTACATTACTTGTTCCTTACTCTTGTATTTGGATTTTTGTATAAGCAGGAATAAGTTTCTATTGTGATTATAACGCTTTTTCTGAATAGGAGAACAAAAAAATGATTATATGTTTTGAGAACAAGTCTTTTATTTTAATAGAAATATAGAGCTGCAAATGATCAAATTCCAATGCAGAAAAAATCTAGTTGTCATTGAGACAGTCTCTATATTTATATTCTGTGGATTTTCTATAGGCATTTGTACCCTGATTTTATAAACTCAGCTCTAGTCAGTCATGATTCTAGTTTCACTAAGGCTTCGCTTGGTCAGCATTTCTACTTGCTATTTGCCTGTGGTAAAAATATCTTGAGAACTATTTCTTGGCCTTCCCAATGATCTGCCTTAAAAAGCTGTTTTGCAGACAGCGATTATCAGAATAAGGCTCCATTTGGGGCCGCTTATTTCGAGCGGCACCGCCCAAGCCGCGAAGTAATTCTTTTATTTTTTCTCTTTCTTGCAGCGTTTGCAGCCACTCACGGAACGCGGGCGCGGGATCGACCTGCGGCCCCGCTTTCTCGATTGATAAAACCTCTGTTGCCCTGCTCCATAGTGTCTTGCGAAGACTTTCCTAGCCTCTGGCGATCCCAAAACCGCGCGAAAGTCTCTCGCCCTAGCGTCTCGAGTAAAGCCTCTCGCCGATCCCGAAACCGCCGCTCCCGAGGTGTTTCCACTCGTTAAATTGCGTAAATTTTTGAAAATTATGAAATGTGGTTTTATAAAATAGTGTTTCGATTTAATTTAATAAATATATCGATTTTTTTAAAAATATTTTAAAATTGAAAATGAGAATTCGACGAATCTCATTCATTTAACACTAATAAACGAGTACAATATCGCAAGAACACATCTATTTCTGCCATCGTACACGCTACTTAACGATATTACCGATCAAATAAACTACAAAATCGATTTACATCCGTTTTGCTTCGAACCTTTTATTTCGACCGATAAATTTTCCTACCTAATATTAAAAATTGGGATAGTGCTTACATTATCTCGGGTTTTAGCCCCTATAGAAAAGGAAGCTCTAAAAGTTTATTATCTATCACACGACCAAAGCTCACCCGAGAACTCTCGATTTACGATCGTAGACGTTCATCTTCACGAATTCAAAGGCAGTGTTTAAAAGCTATACAGAGGAAAGTTTGTTGAGCGTACAAAACCTGAAACATTTATTTTTGACCCACAGTAGCAGGATGTCACGTCGTATCCGAGACCTCGATGACTTCCGTACTATCCCCATTGCCGCCTTTTGCGTTTTGGAAACGAATTTTTTGAATTTCAATTTGCCATTTATTAATTATATGAATTATATTTCCGTATAACATCCGATTACGCAAATAACCTAAGATAGGAGGATTAGTCGTACCTGACGACGAATTTAACCTAAAAGTCACAGGCTTTGGATTATAATAACACTACTGCAAAAGGCCTAAAAGACAAGAGACGACGATTTATGTCACACTAGCCGAATACCTCAAGTCCTACGACCTGCTATTTGCATCATGAACAAGTTACTACGTAGTCCCGTTTGTCATTATAGATTGCCTTTTCTCCACCGCTCGTAGACTACCACCGCCCTCAAAATTTTGCCTCCATACTTCATGTCATAGAAGATTTAGCCAAGTTTCAAAGCTACTATTACCAATCGTCGGTACAATGATTTATTTACATCCCCTATTAAACCATACTACCGGGCCTCCTACCCTATGCGTATTTGGTGCACATAACAAAAAAAAAACAAGTAGAAGTGTAATAAAAGAAAAACAAGAATGCAGAATGCGCAAAGAATGTGCAAGAAAGGAAAGCAAAGAAGATGTACAATAAGGAAAAGCAAGTAGTAGAAAAGGGCAATAAATGCGCAAAGAAATGAAAACAAGACATACGCGCAGAAAAGAACCGTAAAATATAAAATAACTCAGATGTCTGATTTATCGTTTATCTCATGCGATCAGTGAATAAAGATCACAAGCACAAGCAAGCAAGCATACTAATGGGTTTAGCGAACGCGCATCCACATACGAGGTGGGATAAATGACAAAGCGAAGTTAAAACTCGATAAAGTCTAGAAAATCGTGAGAAATACGTAAAGCCCGAAGAAGTTCCGCAAACGTCTCGCAAACTTAAAGAACAGATAAACACACCTGAAAAGCCCTGCATGATCGTAAGCACGATTTACTTTATGACTTGCATCACGACTTTATGTCAAATCACATGAGGCCCTAACGAATCACCACATTTACGTGTGATCCAATACCAAGTAAAAGGTTCCTTACCTACCGCTACAAAGTGATAAAACTCCTAACCCGATTCAGCGTCGTACGACCCGAATTTTTTTTATAAAATATTTAGGAAAGATTTCATTTCATTTTTTTTTGAAAGAGATTTTGATTTATCATTCATTTAAAAAGAAATTTTATATATTTAAAGTGAATAGATCAATCATATTGCGTTAAAAGAATCTCACAACTTTCTCAGAGAAGGAGGTACCCCTTTACTATGTGTAACAGATGATCGCTCGATCCCTCATCCTCAGAAGCGCCGGATCGTGCTGTGATCTCACACATTTTCAGCGGTTTTTCATCACTGGTGCCCAACCCCGAACCATCCTACGTACAACCTTACTACTATCACTACATATAGCAGTATGATATTGGCACACTACGCCTCATACATGTTGCAAAAAATCGTCAAGAAGCAAAATGAAGAAATAAAATGGGGAAGAGAGGAGACGATCCACCTAAAAGGATGAAGTAAAGGAGGCATCGATCATCAAAATCGCATGTGCTGACGCCCCGGACCCCCGACGACCCTCGTCAGCGGCTAAGTCCTAAAGACTCACACTCCCAGCAAGACACGCTAAAAGACTCCTAAAAGAAGCCACTCATCACCCGAAAATGGGCGCAAGCCCGAACTACCCCATGACAACTCTAAAGGCATGACTCAAACGACTATGCATGACTCAAATGACTATGCATGACTCACCAGAGATCTAAAAATGTAAAGCATCGAGTGATGTCACAAGACTTCAAAGAGGTAGGATTATGACCTCCTTAAATTTGGCGACTCGAAGCCGCCCCGACCTCTAAGCTATCCCCTACCCCCAAAATGTGTGCCCCAAACAAAACCACACCAAGTCAAACCCAAGCCACTTACGTTGGCAAGACCTACCAAACTAAACCGAACTAAACACGTGCCATAAAGGAAGCCACGCACAAGCTAAAACTGAGCCACCATGAGTCATAACCCGAGCCATCGAAAGACAGAGAACATGGGCTTGTCATGGAAGAAAAACCAAGCCCTACACATGCTAAACACCGGAATAACAAAGCAGAAAACCGAGCCCTAAAATGGGCTAAATACAGGGGCAGCCAAGCGGAGAACTGAGCCCTCACAAAGGCAAAACACAGGGGCAAAAAAGCAGAAAACCGAGCCCCCACAATGTGCAAAGGGTGCAATATAAACAGCAAAAACCCAAGTCCCCTATCTTCCCCACTTTTCCATATTTCTTTCCAACAAATCAAGGAAGTCTTTTAAGCAATCATACAAAAATGAAATGAAAATAAGCATGGATTATATTAGACACTTTTCAAACAAGCATTCCAACACCAAGTCTCCCCAACCAATGTCTCCCAAGTATTGCAAAATCATAACCCAAGTAGGGAGCCAAAGGTCCATCATTCCAAGCCCATAAAGTAGCCTCTCTAGGCGCTCCTCAAACCAACAAGATCTCAACTCCAATAGCCACACTTGGAGCTATTAAATTGCATTTATAAAAGTAGCTAACAAATAAAAGAACCTCTAAAGCTCCTCAACCTTCCAAAAAGTACGAGTAACATGGGTGGAAGAGGCATATCAATATTTGTAAAGGCTCAACATGAAGTCCAACTTTCCCAACAAGCATGCTTTCCTTCCTCCCCATTTTTCATGCCATGATATCATTATAAGTAAGAAATGTTAAAAGCATAGATGTGCAAGTCAAAAAACTAGTTACAAAAGGGCAATGAAAGAGAGCAAAGAACAAAAGTTCTGGCAAGCCCCAAATCAAACAACACGCCACGTCTAAATACGTATTAAACTATCTACCAAAAGAAGGAAAGAAAGAAAGAAATACCACTTACATGTATGCACTTCACAAAAAGGTAAAACCAAAGTTTTCAAGTAGAACGTGTTAAGCCCAAAGTAATACTGAAAGAGGAAGTATCACATGCCATTTAAAGCTTCTATTTAATGTTTCGAAAACTCAAGCCCCATATATTTAATGCCATTTTCAACAATGTAAGAAATTATAGAACTTGCAATGAGGAGAAGAAAAAGGGGAGGGGTAGCTGGTAAGACTTTACCACCATGAGCACCTCACAATTAACAATCATGCCAAACGATAAAACAAAAGAAGTAATACCTCAGTAGTGCAACAACCAACTAAGCAAAAGTAAAACAAGCTACTGGGGAGGCCGAGAGAACTCAGTTTTTCTAAGAGATCGAGCAAGCTCGAGGAGAAAGAAAATAAAAATTCTCCATTTGATCACACAACATTTCACCGGCTCTTAAGGCACTTGAAGGTCTTCCCCAACTTACGAGCAAACATCCACCTCGATCCAATCTTCTCGGGAGTCCGCCGCGAAAACCGAATTGATCGCGTGTCTTGCTTTTGTCGATGAATGCTTCAAAGCACCAATCCGAGTAACCGCATCTAGAGTGGGCATAATCTCGAATCTTCTCCCCATTATGGTGGAGCCGGTTATCTTGTGTTGACCCCGATATCTCAAATGCACTCTATCGTACCTATGTGTCCTGAGCCGTTCTCGGTCCCTGTTCATCCTACAGATGAGCCATGGGGCACAGTCTCCACCAATGCCGCTCTATTGGTAAGGGTTCTGTGATCTCACCCCCAACAAAGGCAAGAGAGGGACGACACACTTCCCATCCTTAGTGAAGGAATATGTGTTTCTAAATCATAGCCGAGTTCTCCGATCAACCCGACACCATCTCCATAACAAAAGTTGTCAAGCATCCATAGGACCACATCACACCACACTTACTACTCGTAGCTAAATCCCGATAATAAACTACTAAGTTCCGTCATTAACGTTTTCGACTATATTCCTCACTCACGTCGAAAAATATGACTTTATGCTTCGAGTCATAAGACCCAATTTCTTTACCTCTATGTAGATCCCACATTCGTACTCTTCTCCCCTCAATTATGAGATCGCATATCTTTCTCGTTCACCGGGGCAAGAGGCGTACAATACACATGAGAAGCCATCGCGATATCTCGCATCCTCAAGATGTAGGATCCGTCGAGCCACAAATACCACCCCATCACTAACTTTCTCCAAGTCACTCGTTCAAGAAATAGGCGACTTTCGGTTCATCGAGGCATGCGACTAAATTCGTGGCATCTCGAAGCATTTTTTTGCTAGACTTTAGTAGTGTGCTACTCTTCTGACTTATTCTCACTGTGGGTGGCTCTATCCTTCTCGTAACTAGCTTTCTCACCCCCGATAAGGTGCTACTACCGATGTCGCCAACTATGGATGATTATTTGACCGTGTGGCCGTTTGCCTGGCTATACTATATTTTCAATTTCAACATATTATCCGGACATCCCTAAATGACCAACGCGATCGCAACATGCCACATGACTAGTAGTGAGAGTTTCCTGCCCCTCTAATATACCGACCACAAGGTGCTCTTGATCTCTGGCCAACTCTCATCGCATCCGTGCGGTCGAACTAAGCCGTAAACTTCTCCACAGAAATGTCTCACCGTTATAAACGTGAGTTTTAAACATAACTCGATGGTAATGAGGTGGAAGATATTTTCCAGAAGTGAGTTTCAACCTCTAACATACCTGACCACAGCTATGCTCTTTGATTCCGACTAACCTCATCGTATCCGTAAGTGGCCGGACTGCGCTCGTAAACTTTCCGCGTAAAGGTCTCAATCGTTATAAACGTGGAGCTCTTTTAAACATGTCTATGCATGCTCTTTTCCTCCGTTTGCTAAGTTCTTCCATCACAAGGAGGTAATTTTTAATTTGATAGCGTAAATTTTACCATCTTATTCTCTCGACACATCTTTAGACTAGAATATCCATTCAACAAATTGTAGTTGATCAATAATTTATTCCGGATCCATAAATCCCTCAAATTTTGGTGTATCCGTTTCGATTCCGTAGTATGGGTTCTCTAATTGATGCCTCCTCTGATATTAGATTTCGAAACGTCTTGATCTTTCATCATTGACATCCTCCCTATGGAAGGGGTTGAAATTTTTATCTCTTTCTCCTTTTGGGCTTTCCTTGTTACCATCAAGGGTAAGCCCCTCCAAAGTGCCATTCTCAATGTCCGCCATTCTCTATTGAAGTTGGCATATCTCTCACTGTATATCTTCGGATGCCTGCATCTCCTAGGTGATATGGTTATGAGTTCGAGTTTTGTGGAAGTGTAAAGGGTATTTGGTGTTAGGAAGAAAATTTTGTTTTATGTATGATGCTAGGGAATTCTGTGACGAGACTAGAAGTTGAAGCAATTTAATACTCAAATGACACCATAACTAATCAAAATCATTGGTACCGAAAACAAATTTTATTAAGTAAAGGATTAGAGATACAACAAGGACGCAAAACATAAACAAAACACAACAAACGCAAAATTCAGCTAAGGCTGAATAAGATCTGAGGGTAGCGGCGGTGTCGACATAAAGGAAAATGAGGGGGTATGCAGTAATCAGTACGTAGGGTGACATATATGGTTGGTGATTAGGAGGAGAAAGGGAAAACCGCAGTGGGCTGCTGCACAAGTATGCTGAAATCAAGAAGTGAAGTGCCACAGGTGGTAATGAGAAGGGGAGATATCAGCTTACAAATGGTAGGCTGGGTGAGGAAGAGGGACGACCTATTATGAGGGCCAGGAAGGGGAAGCTCACGCAAGGCGGCCGCAGGAGGTAGGAAGATGATAAAAGTGTTCGTAGACGATACAAGACCACCTCTAAGGTATCACCGCTTCTGAGCCACCACCGTCGTCAAGTACAACCCTAGTAAGGGAAAAAGACTCCACACAAAATCTCGAAAAGAGAAATCACACATAACCTAACTCTAATTCCATCGTAAAAACATATAAATAATCTAAATTGTGTGCAAGACGTAACAAAGGGGGAAGAGGTTGACAAATAAAGGCTCCGCTCCTTCAAATTGTCGTCTTAACACTAAATTTCGAGAAATTGGTGCAGGGTGCTCTACACACCGAAAAATACTATAAAATTATTTTCTCCAGCGAATTGATCGAAATACTTTATTAAATTTACGCACGAAGACTACGCATAACACGGAATGGATCGGGAGATATAAATCATAAAGTTTATAAGCTCAATTAATTTAATTAAACTTTAATTAAATCTTAATTTTTGTCCCTAATTGATTTTTTTATCAGAAATTTCATCGCCTTCCGGCCATTTATTTCATTTCTTTCGTTCGCTTAGGACGTGAGCTTCACATTTCCTACTTTCTCTTTCGTTTTCCCTTTTTCTTGCTCCCTGTTCAATTCTCCCTGTTTGGTTCACGCGGTAGAAGCAACAAGGGATACCTACGACCCTTGCTACAGTGTAAGGGCCACAAACCGTCGCGAGTCAAGCGAATCGAGCGGCAATTCGGTGCGACAAACTCACGATTTAGGCCTAGGGGTACCCCGCGATGTATACCCTTTTCCTTTTCACAATTCCAAGCATCTTTTCCTCTGCAGCTCCTCGAGTCGCGATTTCGCCTCATTTTTCATGTTTTCTAGTTTCCCGTAGTCGTCCGAAGCGTCAATGGTGTTTAGAAGTGTCGTAATCATTTCGAAGCCTAAAAAGCTGTTTTTTATGATGAGCTAGAGATTGTGAAGTTAAGTTTGGAGCAAGACAGACAAAAAGATACCCGCCAGAAGAGCGATTTATGTCGAAGTATTCTTGAAGTTATGTTTTCAAGTAATAAGGTTGCTTTTGGAGTTGCTTCATACTTTTAGCCTAATTTTGTTAAACTCTATGCCGTTTATAAGCCCTAGGTTGTCTTTACGAGGTGACGAGCTCGATGCGAGCCTTATGACCTGTGAGTGTTCGTCGACGTGCATGAATAATCTTTAAGGCTAATTCTGCGTTAAAAATAATCTTCTATGTGCCGCATACGATCAAGTACTGACAACGACGCATTGGCGAATTTCGGCGTGTTCGAAATGCATACCCTCGCAATTAATTTGCGAATACAATTCGACTTTTATTTTACTACAAGTGATTCTATGCTATTTTAGCGCATTCTGAAGGACATGCGCATATGACACATAATGCTTCTTTCAGTATTCCTCATTATGCGATGCCTACGCTTAAGAGATACGAAATAATTTTATTTCGCAATTATGCTTTATTAAATACTTCATTTAATGTTACTACGTATTATGCTTTAAGAAATGTCACGAGTAAATGCATTTAATTCGACTATTACATGTACGTATCCTCGACTACTCGATATTTATTCATGCGATCTAAACTGTAAACGTCGGGATTGGGGACGATGACGTAACGTTAGAGAACCGGATAACGTACGCTCGTCGATAATCGGCGATGGCTGGGGAAATCCAAAATTTATTAACAATCGTAACGACGACCCATTATGAAATAATATGATAATCGTATAATCATATATATTAAACAAGTGAAATTATTATGATATATATCTACAAAACGGAAGAAAATACACAATACTAAACACAAGTACAAATATCACAGACTCAATAATTAAAATAAAAAAATCCTACTCGTCATTCTCATCATCATCATCTCTAACATTCCAATCTCTAGATGGCACATAAGGTATAAAATAAAGATCAGAAGGCATCTCAGCACTGTTATCTCCTCTAGTCAGTCAATCCATGTACTGGTGATAATTCTTCTCCTACTCATCGTGTTTCTGTATATAACTCTCAATATTTTCTACCTTTCCATCCATTTGTTCTTCAGAAACATCGCTTTACCCACCTCTTCGACGTGACTTGTATGAATGAATTGCATTTTGAGTTTCCATCCTATGTGCGCTAAATGTGCATTAGTTTCATTTACCTTTGCTTCGATCGATGCTACGTCATCCTCGATCTTCGCAAGTTTTTCTGCAATTCCTTGAATACTAACAGCCAGAAATCTATTGAATAACTCTTGCACGCTTTCACTAATAAACTTCTTCTTGTTGACTTCCTCTTTCTTCTTAACTTCGCTCTCCCAAGAAGATATTTTTGTACTCAAAATACTTTTCTTAAGACTCGGGAATGAAAATAAGAACTGAGGCAAGTATCTCTTTAATTTTGGCCTCCTTATAGACTTAGGAAGTCTTAAAACCAACCCTAGACGTGTTAAAACTTTCTAATAACTCCCAAAACCACTTACCCATGATTTAGACTTCTAGAACCCCCATTTTTCACGTTTTTGTAACTTCGACGCCTAAAAGCCAAATTGCGGCTCATAACCGCCAGTGCTCAATTTAGCACAGGTCTATTAAACATCCAAATCTTCATTCTGACTTCTCTAAGTCATTGAATAAGGTCAAATAAACACCACTATAACATTAAAAACTCCAAAATGCTACCACATAATCTCATATCAAACCAAATAAACACACAAAGAAAACATAAAGCAAAGCACATTGATAACTATGGGTTACCTCCCACAAAGTTCTTGGTTTAACGTCTTCGACCTAACATACCCTCGCTTATTTTGAGTGACCCAACATCAGATTCTCATCAATTTTAGATTGATCGACCGAAAAATAAGGTTTAAGTCTATGTCCATTAACTTTAAATATTTTTTCAGCCTTAGGATCTTTAATATCTACAGATCCAAAGGAATAAACTCTAATTACAATAAATGGACCCATCCACCTGGACTTAAGTTTTCCAGTAAATATTTTCAATATGACATTATATAACAATACTTGTTGTCCTGAGTCAAGATTTTTAGTAAGAATCTTCCGATCATGCCATAACTTAATCTTTTCTTTATAAATCTTATCATTTTCATAAGATTCATTCCTTATCTCTTCAAGCTCATATAATTGCAATAATCTCTTTTCACCAGCATCTTTAAAACTGTAATTGAACTCTTTAATAGTCTGACATGCTTTATGCTTAAGTTCAATTGGTAAATGACAAGCTTTTCCAATAATTAGCCTATATGGAGACATTCTTATAGGAGTTCTGTAGGCAAACCTATAGGCCCACAAAGCATAATCCAGTTTGATCAACCAATCCTTTCTATTTGTATTAATAGTCTTTTCCAAAATTCTTTTAGTTTCACGATTGGATAATTCAACCTAACCACTTATCTACGGATAATAAGCAGTAGCAATGTGATAGTTAATATGATATTTCTTTGCTAGATACTCCTTAATCACATTTATGAAATGGCGTCCCTCACCTGTTATGATCACTCTTAGTATTCCAAATCTGCAAAATATATTCTTTCTTAAAAACATTGCAACACTTCGAGCATCACATCGAGGTAAAGCAACAGCTTCTATTCATTTAGATACATAGTTTACTGCTATCAAAAGTTATGTATTTCCGAAAGATGGTATAAGCGATCCAATGAAATCTAATCCCCAAACATCGAATATTTCAACTTCCAACATATAATTGAGGGGCATCTCATTTCTTCTAGAAATATTACCTACACTTTGACATCGATCACACTTTTAATATAAGCATTAACATCCTTAAATATTGTAGGCCAATAAAATCTAGATTGTAAGATTTTATATGCAATTTTATCAACACCAAAATGTCCCCCATAATCAGAATTATGATATTTTTGAATAATTTCATAAGTTTCTTCTAAAGGCACATATCTTTGAATGATCAAATCATTTCCTTATTTATACAAAAACAGGTCATCTCTAAAATAAGTTCTAGCTTTAGATAAAAGTTCGTTTCTCTCTTGGTATGTCAAACCATAGGGTATAATATCACAGACAATAAAGTTTACAATGTCGGCATACCACATAACACGCCACTCATTAAAAGTAAACAATTTTTCATAAGGAAAATGTTCATTAATTTCTTCAACATCATAGAGAGATTTTTCATTTTCAAGCTTAGACAGATGATCAACAATTTGATTATCAGTACCTTTTCTATCTACTCTTTCAAAATCAAATTACTGCAAAAGAAGAATCCATCATATAAGTCTTAGTTTTGCATCTTTCTTCTTTATTAAATATATAATAGCAGAATGACCAATATGTACCACACATTTTGTTCCAATTAAATATAATCTGAATTTATCAAAGGCAAATACTATAGCTAATAACGCTTTTTCAGTTGTGGTATAAATTACTTGTGCTTCATTAAGAGTTCTACTAACATATTAAATCACTTTTAAAATTTTATAATATTTATAACCTAAAACAGCACTTATAATCACTTGCATCACAGATTAATACAAAATATTTTTCCCAGTTTGATGAAACTATAACAAGTGCAGTGATTAATTTTTCTTTTAATGTTTCAAAAGCTTTTAGGCATTCATCATCAAAATCAAAATTCACATCTTTTTCCAGTAAATGACATAAAGGCTTTGAAATTTTTGAAAAGTCTTTAATATAACGCTTGTAGAATCTAGCATGTCTCAGAGAACCTATAATTTCCCTTACATTAGTTGGGCAAGGTAAATTAGAGATAACTTGAACTTTTGCACGATCTACCTCTATACCATTTTCTGATATACAATGTCCTAAAACAATTCCTACTACTACCATAAATTAATTTTTTTCTAGTTAATTACCAAATTATTTTCTTCACGATGTTTTAGAACTCTTAATAAATGTTCCAAACATGATTCAAATAAAATTCCAAACACTGAAAATTCATCCATAAAAACTTCAATCCCTTTTTCAATTAAATCACAAAAAATAGCCATCTCACATCTCTGAAATGTAGTAAGGGCATTACATAAACCAAAGGGCATTCTTCTAAAAGCAAATATACCATAAGAACTGATAAATGTTATTTTCTCTTGATCCTCAGGAGCAATTTGTATTTGGTGGTAACTAGTATATCCATCCAGAAAATAAGAGTATTTATGACCAGCCAGTCTATCGAACATCCGATCTATAAAGGGTAGTGGAAAATGGTCTTTCCTTGTGGTAAGGTTTAATTATCTATATTCAATGCATATTCGCCACCCTGTAACTTGTCTTGATGGTATAATTTCATTCTTTTCATTAACAGTCACAGTAACTCCTCCTATTCTAGGAACACAGTGAATAGGGCTAACCCATGCATAATCTGAAATAGGGTAGATATTTGCAGCAGCCAACCACTTTAAAATTTTTTTTTTAACAACTTCTTTCATGATAGGATTTAGTCTCCTTTGAGGATGAGCTCGCAGTTTGTAGTTATCTTCCATAAGGATTTTATGCATACAAATTGAAGGACTGATTCCTTTAATATCAACGATTGTCCATCCAAAGGCTTTCTTATATTTCTTTAAAATTTAAGCAATCTCTCTTCTTCTTTTTCAGTCAATTTAGAAGAAATTATAACTGACAAAGTTGAGGAATCACCTAAAAAGGCATATTTTAATGAGTAGAAAGCAACTTTAAATCAAGTTCAGGAGGTTTTTCAATTGATGGATTAAAAGATTCATCTTTTTCAACACTGTCAAATAATTCAAAATTTTCATGAAAATAATTTAAATCTTCCTCATGAAAATCTTAAGAATATTGTAATTCCTCTTCTTGCTTGTGTTCCAATTCTTAACTTTCATGTTTCTCTTCATAAGTTGACTTGAAATGACATTCACTCAAATATCTGATAACATCCATCCTATAACATTCATCATCTTTATCTCTTGCAGGATATTTCATTGATTTTGAAATATTAAATGTAACGGTTTGATCATTGACTCTCATTGTTTATTTCCCTTTTTGCACATCTATCATCACTCTGCTTGTAGCTAGGAAAGGTCTCCTTAACATTAAGGGTATCTCATTATCTTTCTCCATATCCAACACAATGAAATCAACAAGAAAGATAAATTGATCCACTTTCACTAAAATATCTTCTATAACTTTTTTAGGATATGTGATCAAACAATCTGTTAATTGCACATTTATAGTTGTTAGGTTTATTTCTCTTAATCACAGTCATTCGAATACCCACTTCCCTTTACCTGAAGGCTAACTCTCGCTTTAGTTTCCAAACCATAGGACCAAATTAGGGATTTTAGCCTGTCAGTCTAAAATCTCCAATTCTAATTTGCACCTAACCCCCATGAACTACGTCACTCATTCATGGACATTGAATCTGACCTTCACTTTTATTGTAGAACACATAGTCCATTCGGAACATATGTCTCACAACAACTTTTAACAATTCAATTGGCCAGATCAAAAAGTAAATGAAGTTTGAAGTGAAAAAGTCATCACAAATTTCTCATATTAAATCGGCACATCATTTCCATATCACGACATCAACACATCACATGAAAAAGGGGAAGACAAAGAAATCTACTCAAGACTCATGAGGAAAGTATGAAAAAAGATGGATTTCATATATAAAAGCAACGTCATAAAAACAAAGAAAAGTAAATACAACTTATCTCAATTTCTTCCCCAAGCAAATCTCTTGAAATTTCTTTGACTCCTCTTCTTTCTCCACAACAACACACAATTCTCTCTTAAAATGAGTAAGAAAGAAGAAATCTTTCACTTTTCCTCTCCTCCTACACTCCTTAGTAGCGAAAACGAACTACACACAAATCCCTAAACTCTCTCTAATAGACACTCTACACAAAAACAATGAAAAGACACTAAGCTTTTAGCTCCAAATTCGTTTAAATTCGGGTAGAATCAACTTTCCCAAGAGTTCCCTCAGGCACCCCTCCAAAATTGAGCCAAATACATTGAATCTAGTTGAGTTTGCGATATGGAGCGGTTTGGCACTCGATAAGGTGCCTTCCGGTGCTATTTTTCATTTTTATGCCCAAACTCTCTGGAATTGGGCACGGTCTAATGCTAATTAGGGCGACGTCCAACGCTCTAGTTCAAAATGCCCAATTTGCCTCATTTTACTCCAAATTTACTCCTTTCTATTTCCTTCTACTCCAAAGGCTTAAAATCATCGTGTCTGCATGAAATCATAAAAAATACCCTTCTTTAAAATGCAATATCATCAAAAATAGGTATGAAATAGGCATTAAAAAGCTATCAAATTTTCAGTGGATCAGAGGGTAAAAAGGATTGTCTTTTAATTAAAAAAGGTTGCAAGAATGGGGGAAAGCATGCCATCATTTTCACTGATACTGAAGTGACAGAAGTCATAGAGAAATGTAAATTCAATTTAATCAGCAAATTTCAATTGGGTCATCTAAGGATGGAGGCTATTAGGAAGGTTTTTACGGACTTCAAGCTGGTTGGGAGCTGGAAGGTGGGTCTCTTCGACGGCATGCATGTTATGATACAGTTAGCTCAAGAAGAGGATTAAGCCAAAATTTTGGCTAAGTACATTATAATTGAAAGTAGACCTATGAAACTTCTTAAATGGACTCCTGAGTTCCTAGCTAGGAGCCCCAAATAATTCAGTTGTTTTCTAGGCTCCCAAGGTTAAAACTGTAGTATTTCAATCATAAGGTCCTATTTTCCATTGGAGCTCTCTTGGGAAGACCCATGAAGCTGAACATCTCTACGTCCAGACTTTTGACTGAAAGGATTTTGGAGATAATGGATATTACTCTTCCACCTATAGAAGAAGTCTTCTTGGGCACTGCCCATAACAGCTGTTGGCAGACCATCATTTTGGAATGGAAGCCTGCTATTGTAGCTTCTGTAAAATTTTTGGGCACATCAATCAAAAGTTACAGGTTGTACCCAAATTTAAAACTTGTTGTGAACACTGGTGTGACCTTTGAATAACCTATTTCTCAACACATTCCCCTCTTCCCTATCTTCCTAACAGTGTATTAGAGGTAGCTCTTCCTTTGAGTAATGCGGATTTGAACTATCCTCCTGAAAAACCTTGGAGTTTGCAAATTCTTAATCTAAATAACCTTCATAAGCCTCATCAAAGCTTAGAACCTGTGGAGGAATCTCCTCAGCTTGCTGACATACCTGAAATTCAGTTCTTACCTAAGAGATTTGATAGGGAGGACCCTCCTATCAGTGGGGAGGCTCCTTTAGTCCCCATTGGGTCTACTGGGCTCTAGGTTCTTGGCTCCATTTCATAGACACAAAGGCTTGCTTCTAATGGAGTAGAACATTGCTCTTCAAGGGGAATCATTCATGCTAGTCAAGCGGATGCTTTATGGCTAATAATGTAGATCCCTCATTGAAGACTCACTGGGGTAACGATGAACATACTTCTACCTCTTCTGATAACATTGGACATAAGCTGTTGGATGTGGATCACACTTTAGAAGTAGATTGGTCAGTGCAAAAAAAATATTAGGAAAAGGAAAGATGCTTTAGAACTAAGGCATCTACCAAAAGAGAATATTATCGGGGCAAGAGACCCATCTGACATCAGCAAGACCCTCTCTAGGGTAACTAGAATGAGAAATCTTTGCACCATGATTAAAATATTATGTTGGAATGTTAGGGGTCTTGCTAGCTGATACGACGGACATTATATATGCAAGAATGTATGAACTAAAATTTATATATCTTTATAATGATTTTGTAAAGTCCAAGCACTCAACGCAAGTATACGTATCATATCAAGTAATACAAGGCTCTAATGGAGTCCTGGTTATCGATCCCACAGGGAAGTTTTAAGTATAAGAAAGTGTTTCACAATATTTATAATATAGTACTCAAATCTGATACTCAAATTGCACTTAAAGTTTACTACGTACTACTACTCCCACTATGCAGAAAACAGTAATAATTAATTAAACTACAATAACTTCTAACAACTTTGAAAAGAGAATTAACTAGCAGACACACTAAACTATGTATTTGAAAGGTTTTTAATACATCAGAAAAGTATCTTTCCTCTTGCAATGAGAATATGATCTGTTGATTGATGTGGAACAAATATATAAATTATTGTGCCAATTAGGATCATAGATGATTCTTTACCCTTAGAAGAGTACCCTCTCTTCTAAGCATGAAAAGAACACTGACATATCCTAAGTTTAGTCACTAAATCCAAAGGCTAAGCTAGGAGGATACCGGCTCTCACTTTGGAGCTCCCACTCACTCTTCACCTGAAGGCTAACCTTTAATGTTTAGTCACTATTGTTAGAACCAATTTGGGGATTTCAGCTTGTCACCCTGAAATCTCCACATTGAAGTTCATCAAAACACATTTCCCTATTTATTTGCACTCAATTCCCAAGAACTACGCAATTCATGCATGGAAATTGAATGGATCTTTCATTATTGTTGTAGGACATTAAATCCTTTCAGAGTCAATGTTCAACAACATATTTTAACATTTCAATTGGCCAAATCGAAAAGTAAATTAAGTTCGAAATGAAAAACCATCACAATTTCTTCAATATGTTAAAAGCACATCAAATCTACATCAATCCATCATCACATCTCTATGCAAGAAGAAAGACAAGGGAGACTACTCAGAATTCATGAAGAAGATACAATAAAACATTGATTTTATATATAAAAGAAAAGTCATACAAACCATAAAAGGAAATACAACTTATCTCTTTCTCTTCCCCAATGCAATTCCCTTGAAGTTCCTTTGAATCATTTTCTCTTTTCTTTACAACACTTGATTCTCTCTTTAGAATGGAAAGGATGAAGCAATCTCTCACTTTACTTCTTCTCTTTCACTCCATAGAGAAGAATTCCTCTCAAATCCTCACTTCTACACACACTTCTCCTAAACCCTAACACTTAACACACACTAAACCACTAAGAGAAACTAAGAGAACCCCCTTCTTTTCGTCCAAAAACAGGTACTCATAAGTTAGAGATGAAATCCCAAGAGTTTCCAAAGGCATTCCTTCAAAAAGTCGCCAAAACTTCAAATTTGAATTCCACCGACTTCGGGCGCTGGCAGCACCTGATAGGGCGCCGGCGGTGCTCTATCCTGCCAATAAATTCTGAAGTCTCTGTAAAATGGCGCCAGCGGTGCCAGAACATGTTTTCCACCATTTTGCTCCTTTTTGCTCCTTTTTGCTCTGAATTCGTTCCTTTTTGCTTCTTTTCACTCCAATCACCTAAAATAATCTTACCTGCAATAAATCATCAAAAATACCTTTCTTTAAATTGCAATATCACAAAAAATTGGTAAAATTATATAACAAAAACTGTATATATCTTTGGTGCATCAAAATCCCACAAACTTTAACTATTACTTGTCCTCATGGTATCCTTTTACTACATAAAATTATAACTCTAGGCGATGTGCTTTTCAACTGTAAGACACTAAAATTTTTCATTTAAAAGAATATATTTGTTAGATTTTTAGAAAGAAATTTAGTAACTCAGGTTAACACTACAGGTATAAGAATATTTAGCAATCAATTCTAAGGGTTCTAGTTTTCTATTTATTTTAAGATGAACCATAATTTGTCACATTAAAAGTGCCTCAAAAGACTATGTAAAAAAGGAGTTCATACAAACTTCATTAGAATGTAGGCTAATACTTTAAACATAAATTCAGAAATGAAATACAGTTCTCCCTTTAGGGTGACTCAAGTGAAGCCAATTTTTTATTAGGCATCTCCTCAAGCTTCTCCTCATAAATATTTTTCTTTCTTTTTCTTTTTTTTTCTTTTTCTCTTTTCTTTTAGGGATTGTTTTTCAATCCTTCTTTTCTTTTCTTTTTCTTTCTTTTTTTTAATGAGAATTACTATATCTAGATAGCTTTTAATGATTTTGAACTTCACTCTCCTCTTTCTAAAGTTCAAACCCGAAATATCTCCTTACTTTATAGTTAAGTACAAGCTTTACTATTCATCATAAAGTCACAATCTCTTCTTAACCCACAATACTCTAAGTTCCATAATATTTCAAAAAAATAGTTTTCTTTACTTTAAATAGTTGACTATAATCAAATCCTTTCATACCAAATATCTTACTTCTATAAAATTAGCCTTTATTACTAAAAATTTTCATCCTATCCTTCCATAATATTCAACTGAAATAAAAAGTTTTACTTACTTACAGTGAGGTTCAACTGCCAGAAGTTATGCTAATAATTTTTTAAAATATAATAATTGAGAATAAATAAAAGTTAATATTTTTCTACCATCCCCCAAACTTAAATTTTTCAGTAAATTTGAAACAGTAGAGAGTAGAAGAAAACTAACCTTTCTATGCTGGGATCTTGAAATCTTCATCAGCTATCTGGAATTAGTCAAAATTTACAACTAGCAGGCATGAAAGAATTAGTAGTAGTGATATAGCAATTTTAAATAATTGCATGGGTAAAGAGATATTAACATTAAGCATCCAACATAACACTACAATACTAAACAAACAATCACAATACTACACAGTCCAACTAACAATTTTAATGTTTTAGTACAACATAACAGTACACCAACAAGGTTGCACGACATATAAAAATAAATAAATACTACATCATAACAGTACAACAACAGGGTTACACATCACATGAAAAGCAAATATCTACTACATCACATCAGTACAACACAACAGGATAAGAACAACAGAAATAGAAACAAACAATCTAGCAGTCTCCATCACCAGGATCAGCAGGGTCATCAACAGGGTCATCAGCAGGGTCAGTTCTATATGGTGTATAGCTGGGGCAAGTAGGAAATATCACATCAGACTCCTCCCTCATAAATCTGACCTGAGCATCATAATAGGCAATATCGAACTCAACTCTCCTCTGCAGATAATCTTCATTAACATCACTCCTCGCCTTAAACACATCCATCCTACCATGGAGTCTATCCACATTACCACTCTGTAGTCTCAGTTGCTCCATAATATCAGATAGGGTAGGCGGCTCAGATCTAGATGGAACATCATAATTCGTAGTAGGAATATCAGTACTCCTATACTCAGCTCTGGTTCCCACATGAGACTCATAAGTATGGATAATAGTCTTTATAATTGGTCTCAGAGGTATAGCCACTTCTTCAGAACTACTGAACTCCACTCCAGACTGAACACATAGGGCATGAACTAAGGCAGGATGTCCTAATCCTCCAATGGTCTCACCTCTAGCAATCGTCTGAATGTTCTTGTAAATAATAGTTCCAATATCAATCTTTTTCATCTTCTGAATACATTAGTTCAAAAGCACTCTATCCCTTGTAACTTCACTGTGGTGATAAGATGTTACTATTCTCGCAGAGGTGAAATAATGTCAAACTTTTGATGCAACATTCAATGTGGAAGTGGGGAGATTAATCAACTATTTTTGACTTACTTTCCATTCCCCTCTTCCGTCAGTCAGAAAAGAAATAACTTGTCTCATATTCTCCCCTCGAGTGTCAAAGTTTTCGTATTCACAAATGAATGGTTCCTGATTCTGATAGAAAGCATTGATTCGCTGAAGAGTAAACTCAACCATTTTTCCTCTAACAAGCACATATTCAGTCTCAGTCCAAGTACATTTGAATACAATTTTATAACCACCCCCATAACAGCAATCGCAATAAAATAATAGAATCTCTCCCAATTCTGCTTTGCAATTAATTGTTCTACAGATCCACCAGGACTATCAAAAGCTCGATCCTGGATACACTTCTTGTTGTAAAGGTAAGAGTTAGAGCAAAATTGGGCTTTGATGTTAACGAACTTCTCCTCATCAAAATCCAATTTCCTCTTCCCTTTACACAACCTTGGAGCCATGTGAATTTCTAAAATTTTCAAGAAAATTCCAATAAATCCTGAATTCACAATGTAGCAAACTCCAAACACTATTCTAAACAAGTAAGAGCAAATTTCATCACGGAAATCTCAAAATCTCTTTAAAATTCCAAAAATTCCACCCTAAGCAATGTGAGTGATTTCCATGGTGAAAATCCAAAAAATTTTAACTTAAAGTGAAGCTCTTACCAAGAGATGTGTAGATCCGACCTTGAAAATCTTTGAAATCACCTTGAATTCGAGATATAGCAAGCCCTAGATCTTCAAAATCGCAAAAATGGAGGAGGAAGATGAAGGAAATGGAAAACTTTGCGGGTCCCACAGTAAAAATCACGAAAATGAGGGTTTTTAGCAGTTTTATGGGTTCAGGCACCAGCGACGCTCGATAGAGCGCCGGCGACGCTCGATAGGGCGCCGGCGGCGCTCTATTTAAAATAAATAGCCAAACTCTCTTGATTTGGCCGTTGGTGGCGCCGGTGGCGCAAGTCTAAAATTTTTTACGGGTCGAAAATTTTTTCGTAATTTCGATCGTTTCGACTTCCACAATGGTGTTTAACACTTCAATAGGCATTTACATCATCTCATAAGCAAAAAAATCAACACATTTCTTTACACAAACAATACTCAACAAACTTATATATATATAATCCAAGTTTCAACATAATCACCAAATATGTTCATTCAAACCAAACCAACTCTTAGATGTTTAGTGTTGCAAGTACTCTATGATAAGCAAACACTAAAATCTAAGCATACAATAAAAGTAAGCATATCCAAATCCAAATTCAAAGCAAAGTAAAGTAAATACTACACACACCAAGCATACTTAAGCAAAGCAAACTAAACACACAACAAACATAAGTAGAATCCATCAATTACTCCACATCAGTTTCAGAACTATCCTCTCCTCTAATGTCTCCAATCGATTGCTGATGCACGAAAAAATTATAGAATGGACGAAATGGAAACTCGTCAAACGGTTTCTGAGCAATCACTGTGTTTTTCTTCATCGAGTTAATCAAGCTCATCTCAATTCGACTAGTGTGATCGAATTGTTCCTTCATTTTTCAATCAATATCATCGAATAAATGAGAGATTTTATTGATTGCCCTCATAACATTCAATACCTGTTTCTCCAACTGTTTGATCCTCTTCAATATCATTCTGGAACCTTCAGGAAAATAGGGTTGAATTGGTTGTAAAGTCTGTGTTGGTTGATCGGCAAGCAAATTCATGGCATCTTCATTTCCAACTGTCTGGTAGTCATAAGGATTAGTTGGATCAATAGTCCACCATAGAAGAAGAACTTTTTCCCAACTTTCATAAGGAACTTGCAATTGACTACATAACAGAAATATGGTGGACGGGTGTCCAAGCCCATATTTAGATCCATGAACAATTAATCCCAAAACTGATTTCACAATGATATTACCAATGTCAATCGGCCTCCCAGTTTGAATGCAGAAATTTAAAATGGCGCTTTCCTTAGTTACATTGCTAACTTCATTGTTGGAAATATCTTTGTCGAAATAAAGTAGTGCCACTGCTTCGACAATGGATTGAGAGATGCAGATGGGAAACTAATGTATCCACTCTCTCTAATTTCTCACTCGTCATTCTCATTCGTCAAATATCGATACACATCATTCATATTGTCTCGTGTGGCATTGAAATTAGAATAATAGCAAATGGGTATGTTCTCGATCATAAAGAGATCGTTAATTCGTGCAGGTGTGAATTGCACAAATCTACCGCACACAAATACGAACCCTTGGTTGATCCCGTGAAGATTTGCATAGAATTCTTTCATGATAGGAACAAAAATGGCAGCGGTAGTGTAGCAAAGCACTTCCCAACATCTCTCCTTAATAATCTCTTCAATTCTAGTAGTAGGATTATCCATACCTCAATTTATGAAGCCACTTTCCTTGATAATCCTTCTTTTCATCATCACTTTGTTGAACAAACGTTGCGCTTCAAAACTTATGAACTTCCTTCGGTTGAAAACACGTGGTCGAGGGGTTTCAAGGGAATAGGAATCGATGTGATACGAATTGGGAATGGTAGTTTTCATTTTTCTAGAGTTAGGAAGTCAAAAATAGAGTTTAGGGAGTTATAAGGATGAAGATCCCGCCCAAAACTTCCAAAACTCACATTTTGAAACTTAAAAACTGTCAACAGCTTTTGGGCACCGGCGGCGCTCAATAGGGCGCTAGCGGCGCCCATTCTGGCGCCGACGGCGCCAGTGGTCAAAAATTCACACCGAACTTCGTTTAGCCCAAAATATTCCAATTTTTCAATTCGATCCAATATTTATCCATTTTAAAAGTATTTAGGAGTAATTAGGATTCAAAAACAACTATATAAAAAGCACAATTACAACAAACAAGCAAACCACCACAAAGAAACATATGGGTTGCCTCCTATAAAGTGCTTAGCTTAACATCGTTAACCCGACAAACCATTCAGTTAATCGATATGACTAAGCATTAAAACCTCTTTGAAGTCAAGTTGAAACCCATCAAAGTAAGGCTTTAATTGATGCCCATTAACTTTGAAAATTTTTCCAGCATCAGGATCTTTAATATCAACAGCTTCAAAAGAATGAACTTTTACAATTGTAAAAGGTCCTAACCATCTAGACTTGAGCTTTCCATGAAATAACTTCAATCTTGTGTTGTATAATAAAACTTTTTGTCCAAATTCCAATTTATTTTTCAATATCTTCCGATCATGCCACAATTTCATTTTCTCTTTAAATCATATCATTGTGATAAGATGCATTTCTAATCTCTTCCAACTCATTCAATTGCATAAATCTTTTCTCTCCAGTATTATTCAAATTAAAATTCAACTCTTTTATTGCCCAATATGCTTTATGCTCCAATTCAACCGGTAAATGGCAAGTCATACCAAACACTAGTCTATAATGAGACATTTCAATAGGGGTTTTAAAAGCAGTCCTATAAGTCCATAAAGCAGTATCTAATCGAGCAGACCAATATAATTTATGATTATCCACAGTTTTCTCAAAAATTCTTTTAATTTTACTATTAGACACTTCTACTAAACCACTATTCTGTGGATAATAAGTAGTAGAGATTCTACGAATAATATTATATTTCTTAATTAAACTCTTAATTCGATTATTCCTGAAATGTGATCCACCATCAGTTATGATTACTCTCGGCATTCCATATCTTGTAAATATATTTTTCTTTAAAAATTTTGAACACTACGAGCATCACATATAGGTAAAGCAATAGCTTCAATCCATTTCGAGACATAATCTACGATAACCAATATATATAAATTTCCAAATGAAGGAGTAAATGGTCCCATAAAATCTAATCACCATACATCAAAAATTTCAACTTCCAAATTATATTTTAGAGGCATTTCATTTCTTCTAGAGATATTACCTACTCTCTGAAATTGATCACATGATTTAATATATCTATAAACATCTCTAAAAAGAGTAGGCTAATAAAATCCAGATTGTAAAATTTTAAAAGCAGTTTTATCAACACCAAAATGACCTCCAAATTCAGAATCATGACATTGTTGAATAATCAAATTAGTTTCTTCTTGTGGCACACATTTCTTAATAATCAGATCATTACACTGTTTTTATAGATATGGCTCATCCCAAAAATAAAATTTATCATATTTAAACTTCTTTTGTTGTTGCCTTGTTAAATCAAGTGGTACAAAATCGCTTACAATATAATTCACAATATCAGCATACCAAGGAAAATTACTTCCCATAATAGTATAAAGTTGCTCATCTGGGAAAAGTTTTGTAATTTCCTTCTCAAATTAAGATAATTTATCATAGTCTATTCTTGACAGATGATCAGCTATTTGACTATCAGCTCCCTTCCTATCAACTATCATAAAATCAAATTCTTATAGAAGAAGTATCCATCTAATTAATCTAGGTTTTGCATCCTTCTTTTGCATTAAATATTTGATAGCTGAATGGTCTGTATGCACAATACTTTTATTTCTAATTAAATAAGGTCCAAACTTTTCAAAAGAAAATACCATAGCTAATAATTTTTCAGTAGTGGTATAATTAATTTGAGCCTCATTAAGAGTTTTACTAACATAGTAAATGACTTTGAAAACTTTATCATGTCTTTGCCCCAATGCTACTCCGATCGCATAATCACTCGCATCACACATAAGTTCAAATGGTTTCTCCCAATCGAGTGAAACAATTATATGTGCGGTGATTAATTTCTCTTTCAATAATTTGAAAGCACTCAAGCATTCATCATTAAAATCAAGCTTTCTATCATTTTCTAACAGTCAACACAAAGGTTTTGTAATTTTGTAAAAATCTTTAATATATGTCCTGTAAAATCCAGCGTGTCCTAGGAAACTCCTCACCTCTCTCACAGTAGTGGATGGCGGCAATCTCTCAATCACTCTAATTTTAGTAGGATCGACCTTCATACCATGTTTAGAAATTTTATGCCCAAGCACAATTCCTCCTGCAACCATAACTTGATATTTCTCCCAATTCAGAACTAGATTTCTTTTCTCACAGAGCTCCAAAACTTTTGCTAAGTTTTCCAGGCAAATTTCAAATGAAGTCCGAATACAGATAAATCATCCAAGAAAACTTATATTCCATTATCTATAATACTACTGAAGATAGACATCATACATCTCTGAAATGTTGCATGTGCATTACACAGTCCAAAAGGCATTCTTCAAGAAGCAAAGGTTCCATAAGGGCTAGTAAATGTTGTCTTTTCTTGATCCTCAGGAGCAATAGGTATTTGATGGTAATCAGTATATCCATCCAGAAAATAGTAGGACTTGTGTCCAGCAAGTTTATCAAGCATTTGATCGAGAAAAGGAAGTGGAAAGTGATCTTTTCTGGTGGCGGCATTTAATTTCCTATATTCAATAAAAATTTGTCATCCATTAATTTGTCTTGTGGGTATAATTTCATTGCATTCATTCACTTCAACAGTCACTCCTCCTTTTTTTGGTACATAATGTATTGGACTCACCCAAGCACTATCCGAAATAGGATAAATAATTCCAGCATCCAACCATTTTAAAATCTCTTTCTTAACTACTTCTTTCATAATATGATTCAATCTCCTTTGTGGATCAACTCTCGGTTTATGTTCTTCATCTAATAAAATTCTGTGCATATAAATCGAAGAACTAACTCCTTTAATATCTACCAAAGTCCATCCAAAAGCTTTCTTGTCTCTTTTTAAAGTTTCCAATAACTTCTGTTCTTCGTATTCGTTTAACTCTGAAGATACAATAACTGGCAAGGTAGATGATTCTCCTAAAAACATATACTTTAAATGATTAGGGAGAATTTTCATCTCAAGTTCAGGAGGTTTTATGATAGATGGAATTAAGCTTTTATTTCCACATTCCATAGTGTATAATACTTCAAATCTCTCCTGAACATACTCCAAATTTTCATTCTTCTTATTATCTGAATTTTCTTCATCTTCAGTTTCTTCTTCAAACATATTTTCATATTCTACTTCTTTTTCAAATATATTTTCAAAATGATCGTTTTTCAAATATTCATAGACCTCCATCTTAAAACATTCTTTATCTTTTTCCATTGAGGGATACTTCATAGATTTTAAAATATTAAAGATCTCCACTTGATCATTAACTCTCATAGTTAATTCTCCTTTTTAAACATCAATTACTGCTCTTCCAGTAACAAGAAATGGTCTTTCCAAAATGATTGGAATTTTTTTATCTTCCTCCATATCAAGCACAATAAAATCCACATGAAAGATAAATTTATCCACTTTCACTAACACATCGTCCACCACTCCTTTAGGGTAAGTAATGGAACGATCGGCCAACTGAAAAGTCACAGATGTAGAAGAAATTTCTCCTATTCCCAACCTTTTGAAAGTTGATAAAGGCATAAGATTAATACTAGCTCCCATATCACATAAAGCCTTTCTGAAAAGTTGTTCACCTATACCACACAGAATAGTGAAACTACCAGCATCATTAAGTTTTCCATGAAGCTTCTTGTAAATTATTGCACTACTCTCTCCTCTAAGTGCAATAGTTTCATTTTTGTAAATTTTCTTTTCTTTCTCAGGATATCCTTCATAAACTTGGCATAGTCAGGCATCTATTCTAATGCTTTAACAAAAGGAATATTTATCATTAATTTCTTAAGGATCTCCAAAAAATTTCAAAATCTATTATCTCTGTTTTGTTTCTTCAATCTTTGAGGAAATGGAGGTGGTGGTTTTTCAACAGTTATCTTCATTGGCTCAAGAGGATAATCCATGTCTGGATAAATCTTGTTTGAACCTTTTTTGATTTCTACCTTCTCCTTTTCTATTTCAACTTCTTTTTGCACTCTAGTTTCCAATTCTTTTTCACTCCTTAATTAAATAGCCTTAAGTTGTTATTTGTTTTGATCTTTTGGATTGATCTCAACATTACTTGAAATCATTCCATAAGGTCTATTATTAAGTGCAGTGAAAATATGCCCCAATTGATTTTCAATATTTTTCATAGCAACACCTTGAGCTTGTAATTGATTTCTCATATTCAGAATCATTTCTTCAGTAGACAACTTCTTCTCCTTAAATTGCAGGTTACTATTGAATCCAGGAGAATAAGATGGTCTAAAATTGGTATTTCCTTTATTGTTTGAATTTCCAATTGGATTTATAGAACTGTTCCCCCAATGTGGGTCAACATTAGCATTACTATTATTCCAATTAAAATTTGGGTGATTCTTCCAACCAGATTATAATAATTCGAATAAGGATTGTTAGGTCTATTAATAACATTTAAAGTCTCACAAGGTGTTTGAGATTCTGTTATCTGTCCAAATGAATTTTCCTCCAACACTTGAGGTGGTTGAGAATAATTCATTCCATATTAATCTATTTTCTTTGAAAGGGCTGTAATTTCAGAAACTACCATAGTCATCATATCTGAATCAAGAACACTAGCTACTGTCTTAGGATTTACCCGTTCAGAGGGCCATTGAAAATTATTAGTAGCCATTTCTTCAATTAATGTGTATGCCTCATCAAAAGGTTTTAACATTAACGATCCACCAGCAGCAGCATCTATAATAGATCTCAATGATCCCACTAATCAATTATAAAATGTTTGAATTATTAACCAATCTGGTAAAGCATAATGTGGGCACTTCCTAAGAAGATCTTTAAATCTCTCCCAAGCTTCGTATATTGAATCTCCTTCAAACTGACAAAAAAATGTAATATCATTTCTTAATTTAGCAGTCTTTGATGGAGGGAAATATTTTGATGGAAACTTCTGCGATAATTCTCCCCAAGCTCTAATAGATCCAGGTGCTAACGAGTTTAACCACGCCTTAGCTTTATCCCTTAATGAAAATGGAAAAGTTCTAAGTCTGAGAGCGTCACTAGACACTCTGTCATATTTAAAAGTAGCACACAGTTCTAGAAAACTAGCGAGATGTAAATCGGATCCTCATTAGGTGTTCCTCCAAATTGATTATTTTATACCATTTGGATAATAGCAGGTTTAAGTTTAAATGAATTAGTAGACATCAGGATTTTGAATAGTTATGTGAATTTCATGTGTTGTTGGGTTAGCATAATCTCTTAAAAGTCTTGGCAAATTTCCAATATCATTTCTCTTATTATCTTGATTATTCGCCATTTCGTAAGGATTTTCAATTTATTTTTGTTGTTTTCTAATTTTTCTGACAGTATGCTCTAACTCTGAATCATAAGGCACTAAACTTATAGATCCACTACGACGCATATATAAACACACAAATACTTTAAAAAAAGTAAACAAACACACAAATACACGCTACAAAGTAAAGGTTTTCTGTTACTATATTTTTAATAAATACCATTTATACTTTCTTACTTACTTACATACTTAGTTACTCTATTACCTTCCCCAGAAACGGCGCCTAAAACTTGATGCGACAGACTTTATATATGCAAGAATGTATGAACTGAAATTTATATATGTTTCTATTGATTTTGTAAAGTCCAAGCACTCAACGCAAGTATATGTATCGTATCAATTAATACAGGGCTCTAATTGAGTCCTGGTTATTGATCCCACAGGGAAGTTCGGAGTATAAGAAAGTATTTCACAATATATATAATATAGCACTGAAATCTGAAACACAAATTACACTTAAAGTTTACTACTTACTACTACTACCACTATACAGAAAACAGTAATAATTAATTAACTACAATTACTTCTAACTACTTTGAAAAAAAAATTAACTAGCAGACACACTAAACAATGTATTTGAAATGTTTTTAATACATGAGAAAAATATATTTTCTCTTGCAATGAGAATATGATGTGTGGATTGATATGGAACAAATATCTATGTTATTGTGCCAAATAGGAGCATAGATGATTCTTTACCCTTAAAAGAGTAACCTCTCTTCTAAACATGAAAAGAACATTGACATATTCTAAGTTTAATCACTAAATCCAAGGCTAGGCTGAGAGGATATCGGCTCTCACTTCGGAGCTCCGACTCACCCTTCACCTGAAGGCTAACTTTTGATGTTTAGTCACTAATCTTAGAACCAATTTGGTGATTTCAGTATGTCACCCTGAAATCACTGAAATCTCCACATTAAAAACCATCAAAACACATTTCCCTATTTATTTGCACTCAATTCTTACGAACTATGCAATTCATCCATGGAAATTGAATGGATCTTTCATTATTGTTGTAGGACATTAAATCCTTTTAGTGTTAATGTTTAACAACATATTTTAACATTTCAATTGGACAAATCAAAAAGTAAATTAAGTTCGAAATGAAAAATCGTCACAATTTCTTCAATACGTTAAAAGCAAATCAAATCCACATCAATCCGTCATCACATCTCTATGCAATAAGAAAAACAAGGGAGACTACTCCGAATTCATGAAGAAGATACAATAAAACATTGATTTTATACATAAAAGAAAAGTCATACAAACCATAAAATGAAATACAACTTATCTCTTTCTCTTCCCCAATGCAATTCCCTTGAAGTTCCTTTGAATCATTTTCTCTTTTCTTTACAAAACTTGATTCTCTCTTTAGAACGGAAAGGAAGAAGCAATCTCTCACTTTACTTCTTCTCCTTCACTCCTTAGAGAAAAATTCCTCTCAAATCCTCACTTCTACACACTCTTCTCCTAAACCCTAACACTTAACACACACTAAACCACTAAGTGAGAGCAAGAGAAACCAAGAGAACCCCCTTCTTTTCGTCCAAAAATAGTTACTTATAGGTTAGGGACAAAATCCCAAGAGTTTTCATAGGCATCCCTTCAAAAAGTCGCCAAAACTCTTCAAATTTAAATTCTACCGATTTCGGGCGCCGGCGGCCCTCTATCCTGCCAATAAATTCTGAAGTCTCTGGAAAATGGTGCCGACAGCGCCAGAATATGTTTTCCATCATTTTTCTCCTTTTTGCTCCTTTTTGCTCCGAATTTGTTCCTTTTTGCTTCTTTTCACTCCAATCACCTAAAATCATCATACCTGCAATAAATCATCAAAAATACCTTTCTTTAAAGTGCAATATCACCAAAAATGGGTAAAATTATATAGTAAAAATTGTATATATTTTTGGTGCATCACTATCCCTGTCACCCTCAGTAGGCAACTCCAGCTTAACAGGGTTCATCAATGTTAGATTGTGGTCATTCTTGAACCTATGGTTCAAAAGTCTATTAACAAATTCATCAAGAAGTTTCTTGGCTTAACCTTTCACTCTAATATTAACACCAAAATTTGGCTTCTTTATAGAAATGAGCTGAATTGCAACATTTTTTTAGATAACCCTCAATTCGTACCCATTAAGTTTAGTTTGGAGAAATTCTCTAGATGTACTACAATCATCTATGTTGGATATTCTTTGGATGGTTGATACACCTAAATTATATAATACTTTTATACACATTTTATACCAATCTTTAATGATATTGTACTTTAATGGAAGGTATTTTGTGTATTTTTCTTGCAGATATGATTAAATAGATAAATGTGATGAAAGGCGTGAAAAAGTATCAAAATTGAAGCAAAAATGAAGAAAGGTGCAAAATTGATATGTGGCCGCTAAGTGCCCAAATGGCGCTTACATGTCAAAGCCTCACGACTATGCGCCCAGACTTGGAGCTTACACACTAGAAGACTCGTGGCTAAGCATCGAGACCTCGCGCTTACACGCTATAGTTACTAAAGATGAGTTATTTAATTTTTGGCTCCATTTTGAAGAGGTGTTTTAGACATCACTTGGTACAAACTTGGGTAACTCTCTATTGGCGCCAAAATTAATTCAAATTACACTTGAATGGATGCATCTCTTGGAGGATTCAATGAATCTTGACACAATTTGAAGAGATACAAAGGAACCTATTGGAAAAGTATAAAATGAAGACTTGCAGATAAGAAAGAGGGGAGTAAATAGAGAGTAATTAGGAGAGTAATTTAGAGCTTAGTGAGTTGTAGTATTGTGATTGTTGTAGAGTGTGTAGTTAGTGTAGGAGAGTTCTTTCATTAACATACCACTCCACTTCACCATTTCTACTGAAGTATAGTTTATATTAAGATTAGATTAGAGAATTGGAGTCCTCAGACTTGGGCGCCAATCTCTATGGAGTATTGTAAGGAAAAGTAAAGTTTTCAAAGGAACTCCAAGATTTTGTTGGAGAGGATTTACAGATAAGTTTTTATCTTTGTTATTACATTTGATTTTTAATTAAGACTTCTTATGTTTTCACTATGATTTCTACTTTTAAACCATGTTTTGATTGTATTTTCTCCAAAAATTCTAAGTAGTTTTATTTATCTCTTTTCCTTAATATGATGAAGTAATAAAGTTATGGAAGTATGTTTTGTGAAGTATAGGAATTCAATGTTGGAAGCAGTTGTGATGATTCAAAACCTTGCACTTCATTTACTTCTTGATTTGGCCAATTAAGATGTTAAAATATGTTGTGAAAACATGTAAAAACCAGTATGGTATTGTCTTAGTCAACAATTGAAAAGAATCAAATGAGATTATATGGGTGAGAATGTAATTCATATGGTTGAGTGAAAATAAATAATAATATATACTTGATGGGTGTAGAATTAGAGGACTTTAGAGTGACAGACTAAAGACCCTATTTCGATTTATTGTTTTATGTTTTGATACAAGATGTTAACCCCCAGGTGGAGGAAATTAAGGAAACTCTAGAGTGAGAGCTAGTATCTTTCTTGCCTAACCCATCTTCAAGGTTTATAAAACAATAGATTAACTTATGTTCTTTATAGAATCCCTAGTAAGGTTGGGTAAAGAATATAGTTGCTCCTATTTGTCACAACACATTTTAGATACTTTCACAACAAAAATTCCATGACTTTTTACTCATTCATAAAAAGGAAAAAGATATTTTATTTGCATTTTCTTACATCTTGAAAAAATTTAGTTAAAGTAGTTCTTTACTTTCATTTCAAATTATAAAAATTAATAAAAAGAATCGATTTTTCTTTCCTAGAATATTATTTTTAGTTTGGGTTACATCTTTCTTGAAAAGTAAAAAAGTTATTTTTCTGTTTTCTTTATTTAACACTTTCTCTGTGGGTTCGATATCTTGGGGCTTAATCAGAAAGTCCTATATTACACGATAATGATATGTATACTTGCATAGTATCCCAATTTATAATATCAGTAAAGAGAAGTATCAATTCATATATAAAACGTAAGCATAAATATTCTGGGATCATTGATAAGATGAATCTTTGGTCTAACATGCTAGCTATCAGTGACTGACTTCATGGCAATTGAATCCTTGGAGGGGATTTCAATAGCATTAGGGATCCTAGTGAGAAATTTTATGGGAAAACCCCTAACTTGAAAAACATGCTGCAGTTTTCCAACAATATCTCTTATATTGGTCTCTTTGATCCAAACTACCTTGGCTCCCCTTTCACCTGGAAAATAGGGAAGTTGTTGGAAAGACTAGATAGATTTTTGGCCAATAGAAACTAGATGGACACTTTCCCCCTTACTCAGGTACATCATCTTTTTTAGGATTGCTTTTGATCATTCCCCTCTATTAGTGAGGATTTCCTTCATGGATAGAGCTCCATCATTCAATTTTAGATTTCTCAATTAGTGGTTTGATCAACATGACTTCTTATATGTGGTGAGGAAGGGTTGGACGGTTACTTCATATCAAATGGGTAATTCCCTCATTAAGTTATGAAAATTGCAAAAAAAACTTGCTCTGCAGATTTCTCAAGCTGAACAAAAAGTGGCTTTATTAAAAGATTAACAGGCTTCTGGAGTGGATAATAATTTATTCCTTTTGGAAGCCCATGATAATCTGTTGAAAGTTGTTGCTACTGAGGAGAAATTTTTGCAACAGAAGAAAGCTGCTAATAAATTTCTTTTTGGGGATAAGAACTCTAGATATTTCCATGCCTTAATTAAATATTGAAAAAATTGGAGTGTTATCCGAATAATTAAGGATGATCAGGGGCATTGGATATCAGAGCCTCATAACCTGGCCCGTGTTGTTGATTATTTCTAATCCTTGTTATCTTTTACTTCTGATACGTGTTGCAAAATTTCTTCTGATGTGTTTTCTGAGGAGCTTGATTATGTCAGTTGGTTGGATCTCACTTCTGTCTGAGGGGAGGAGAAAATTTTAAAAGCACTAGACAGCAATGATGACAACAAGTCAGCTGGACTTGATGAATATTTCACTGTGTTTTATAGGAAAGCATGGGAGATCATTAGAGTGGATGTGATAGCTGCCATTCAAAGCTTCTCTTAAGCACAGTTTGCCTAATTAATTTTCTTATACCACCATTGTTCTAATTTCTAAAGACTACAAGAATGTTACCTTGAATGATTTCAGACCTATTAGTTTAAGTAAGACCATCACAAGGTTATTAGAAAAATCCTGGTGAGCAGGCTACAATCCCATCTTCACAGACTCATTTTCGCCAACCAATCAGCTTTTGTACAGGGGAGAAGCATCATTTATAATATAATTCTAGCCCAAGAGATGGTTTTGAATATTGATAAATCATGCAGAGTGCATAACATAATTATAAAATTAAACTTGAGAAAGGTATATGACTCCATCATAAGGAATTATAGTTTTTAAGTGCTCAATGCTCGGGGATTTAAACCAGCATTTTGTGCTCTTATCATGAGATGGTTGTCCAATAGAAATTACAGTATTCTGGTCATGGCACCTGTCATGGTTTCTTCAGAGCTAGAGGGGAATCAAGCATGGTGATCCACTATCCCCAACAATCTTCATCTTGACATTTGATTACTTCTCCAGGGTTCTTAATTAAGCCCAAATTAATTACCCTTATCTCAGATATCAGCACAGCTCTTCTTAACTGGTCAGCCATCTTGAATATACAGATGATGTTATTGTATTCACTAATGGTAGTAGGCAGGCAGTGAGGAAGACTATTCTTATTCTAAAGCATCTTAAAGAGGTGGCTGGTATGGTCTTCAGTAATGAGAAATGTTAATTTCTACCAGGGAAAAAGCTTAACACTAGTTCCAGAAGATGGATTAAGACCTTTACTAGATTTACTTCAGCTGAGCTGCCTCTAAAATAGTTGGGTATCCAATTGCTTAAAGGAAGAAAGAAGCAAACTAAGTATGAGGAGGTGGTCAATAAAGTGACCTCCCAAATAAATTATTGGACCAGCGCTTTTTTATCCAATGGTGGCAGGGTTACTTTATTTAAAAGTATTCTACCTACTTTCCTCTCTATACCTCATAAATGGTAAGAATGAAGAAGAGTACCCAGAAGTTGCTGGAAAATTCATTCAATGAATTTTTATGGGAAGGGCAACATAAGCAAATGCATTGGTCCAATTGGACCAAACTGTGTAAACATGTGGTAGTTAGTGGTTTGGGCTTTAAGAATTTTTAACACATGAGCCAAGTACTACAAGCAATGGATCAAGTTTAGATTGAAAGATTCATTATGGGCTAAGTTAATGTGGGGTAAGTACTGTAAAGGCATCCAAATATGGTTCAATCAAAACCAGGTTATTTAAAACATTAGAAAAGCTTGTTAAGTCAGGGAACAAGCCAATGACCTTTCATGCGGGAATGAAGGGAAGGTAAGGTTAGTTTTTGGCTTGACTGTTTGTTGAAAGAATGGAAGGTTCCTTCACCTTCTGACACCTTTGTAGACCCTTTCTCATTGGTATCTGAGTTTTGCTATGGACAGCAGTACAATGTGACAACTCTAAGAACAAAGGTGGATGAAGACACTTTAAAGGTTATTACTAACATTCCTTTAGATCCTTTTCATCCAGATAGGTTGGTCACCAAAAACTCTCTTAGCCAATCTCTTAATGCTTTTATCCACAAAACCTCCTTCAAATGGCAGAAGAACACCTTGGTCAAGCTCGTATGGGACAGAAGACTCACCCCTTCCATCTCTTTCTTCAGCTGGAGATTGTTTATTAAATACTTGCCAACAAATGTTTCTCAAACTCAAAGGATTGAGGAGTGCTTTTCAGGTGTTGGTTATGTTTCTCAAAAGAAGAAACACTGAACCATCTCTTTCTCACTTGTCCAATTGCCACTGCAGTCTAGATAGCTACCTTGGATCACCTTAATATCACACATTTTCTTTGTTATTGGAGATCTCTAAAGGCTTGTTGGTTGGACTAGAAGGATCATAATTTACATTATATCCCCCTGATAATTACCTGATTTATTTAGATGGCAAGGAACACTACCAAGTATGAGGATCAAAGAAAGAATGCTCGGTTCATTGCCCTCAACTGCTGCCCCATTTGTGCAGAAAGTTCATTATTGTAAACTGTCCTTCCCTTGGGTCAAAATTAAAATTGATGGGAGTTACTCTACTGTTACTGCTGGTATTAGGGGTTGTTGTAGGGATCATCTTGGGAAGTGCTTGTGGTGCTTCCAATCTCCAGTCTGGTTTAGTTTAGCTATGGAATCTAAGTCAATTGCCAAATTTTTTTGGCCCAAAAGTTAGCTACCACTCACAACATTAGGTATGTTCAGATTGAATCATATGCCTTGCAGCTGATCAACGTCCTGCAGGAAATGTCTTCCATTCCTTGGCCACTGACTTATTTGATCAGGAAAATTTTTTAGCTGGCTCTGAGGAGTCATGTGCTTTAGAGCCACATTCACAGGGAAGGGAAGCAACGTGCTAATTGGCTAGCTAAATCCTAAGGTTCTACTTAATAGAAAATGTGTTCTAAGGGTTCTTTTGGTTTTTTTGAAAGTTTTAATTCATAGAGATTATGTTGGTCTCCATTTAATCCGATGTACATAAATTTTGTGGCAATATAGTTTGTTTTTATAGACCATATATATATACATACATACATACATACATACATACATACATACATACATATATATATGATAGCATTGGAGTAAGCAGCTCTGCGAGGGTTTCGCCTGATGGCGATTCCCAGTGTTGAACTATCAACTCCACTCTAATTTATGTTGTATCCAACAACGGTGATTCGTGTCTTTGATTTCGTCGTACCCATTGATGAAGGTATACTCGCATGTCGCCCTACCAGATGACGATCATTCGTGTGCTCGTAGGTTTGCCTGACGACGTTTGTCTGCCTCAACAATGACGTCTCTGCTCGCATTCGCCTCTTCTCAAACATGAATGGCTCTACAGAGTCTCTGATACTTCCTCACGCAGTCACCTGACACTGGCCTAAGATATGGCCTCAGGGCTTCATTCCTGCGTCGCCACCATGGCCGGTGATAACCCCGCTTCTGCCTCTCTTTCCAATATGTTCCTACAGCGATATCACGATGCTTTTGTGCCTGGCATTGAAACCGGGTTTCTCAAAATAACATCCCGTAAAAATGGTAAACCTACAATCTTTCTTGTAGAGGCCGAGATCTCCACCCTAGCTGCACCATGCCAGTTGTTCTTAATAGGTAAATTTCTTTTTGGAAACCCTAAACTTAAGATAATTCAAAAGGATTTTGAGCAAATGAAGCTAAGAGGGGGTTGGAAGATTGGTAAATTGGACGGTCGTCATATTCTCATTCAATTATCAGATGATGAAGACTACGCCCAATTATTTTCGAGAAGACTCCTTTGAATAGACAATCCGGTGATGAAGTTTTTAAAATGGACGGTAGATTTTGACCCTCGTATTGAAACTTCTACTATTCATGTTTGGTTACATTTATCAGGTTTGAAGGTCCATCTTTACGATCAAGAGCTCCTATTTGCCTTAGTTATGGTATAAAGTAAACCCCTCAAACAGATACGCCTACAATGAACCTGACTCGGACTTCTAAAGCCAGAATTTTGATAGAACGGTATATCGCTTTACCTTTTCTTGGAGAGATATGGGTTGGCACATAACATCAGGGATTTTGGCAACAAGTAGAACTCGAATAAATACCTCTTTACTGCACCCACTGCAATATTTTTGAACACTCCCTTTCTCAATCTTATCATTTTCATCCGAATCTAAAACCTCCAAGTAGAAATGCTATTGGTTCTGCCCCACTTCATACTTGTCCCTCTTTCACTCTTGAGTGCATCCCACCAACTATTGAAACACTGGTTGACACGCTGCCACCTCTCCCTCCCACTACCTAAGACAATACTATTTATGTTGTTACGACTGATGATCTAGCAGATGTTTCAGTTGGGCAACCTACAGTTTCTATCACTGTTGAAAACAATACTGCCGGATCCTTACTTCCAAAGGATATTTTTTGGTCCGATAAATAGAATAGCATCGCAGCTCCACATCCTCATGAAACATCAGGTGTTGAGGAGACGTTTCTACCACCTCTTCAGAATGAAAATGTTGTTACTATTATTCTGGAGCAAGGGGCTCATCCTCTTCTATATGTCTGACAATCTGTTGACCACACTGATCAGATGAGTCAGTCTTCGGATGAGGAATGTCATGTATACACATCTAGGAGGAGGAAGAAGAATGAAGGCACACTCCAGCTTAAGAATTTAATGGATGATACTTTAGTTACATCAGGTAATGGCACGACACTAAGCAGTTTGTTAGCTAGCTCCGTTCCTAGAGCCAGAGGCAGAGGCAGGACTAAGCTAAGCTCGCCCCTAGCTACTTGTTTTCTACGAGTTTTTAATTTTTGAGTTTTATCTATTTTTTTATCTTATTTGGGTGTTAGTGTGTGTGTATCAATGGATAGGGTGCCTTTATTAGGTCTTCTCATACAACATTTATGTATATTTTCTATTTTAATATAATTAGCCCTTGGGTTTTTCAAATATTTATATATGGCACCTTACATATACATAAAAATGTGTGACTTTTAAAAGTTAAAATAGTAATTTCTTTGATGTGATATGAATGATTTCGGTGAAATAAATGAAAAAAATAAAATTTAAGTATTTAATATATAAATACATAAGAATTTCATGGTATGAATGTAAATGCCCAATTTATGTATTATTTAACATTAAAATTCATATGACAACCGACATATCAATAAATTTTAAAGGTGATTTTCAAGTCTTTTTTTTTTAACTTCTCCAATTTTAACATTTAACTTTTAAATACTTTAAAAATCTTCGCATATACTAAAACACACATTTCATATACATATTATATTTAGACGTCATTTTATTTTCATTAAGATGTATTTCCCAGCATATAAATAGCACCTCCAAGCTTCTGGTTAACAAGTTTCCATAATGGCAGGAGACATCCAAATTTGACTTTAATTTCTTACAGTGAAGTGCAAATGTCAAAATAAAAAAATCAAAGCAATTTAAATATTGTTTATTTCATTATTTATTATATTGTAATTGATTAAAATTATTTAACTTATCATTAAATTAGCGCATTATTATAACATAATTATCTAATAAATATTGTAAATTTGTAAAGATTTCACAAAGCACAACATAAAATCATATTTAATCGCACTGATAAAAAAATTAAATTATTATTCTTGATTAAAATTTTTGAAATTATTTTCAATTTTAGAATGACCAAGAATGAATTTTATACCTAAATCAATACATTAGTTTTCAACTAAAGAATCAACAAAGCTTATAATCAACCTATTTAATAACCTTCAAGCAATAATCATGTTACAACGTAATATTTAAATAATTAGCCTAGTTAATATTTAATTAACATTTAAATAGCCTACCTTGATAACTATTTTTCATGAAAATCATTACTATTTGGATAACATATGTTGGTGGATCTTGTTGATGGCTTCATCACCAATTCGCCCTTCAGATCCTTCGTATCTTGAGGTTCTAGCTAGAAATAATAGCTCTGCAAGTAACGATATTAATAATTATGTCTTTCTGGCTCATTTCGAAGAGCAAATGGTAGATTGCTCATCTACAGGGCTCTTGAAGAAAGCTAATAGGAAAAATGGTAAGCCAGCTTTGATCTTGCAAGATGAGGAGAATTTGTTTTAGTTGAACCTCTAAAATTTACTTCAGTGGGAAGTTTTCTTTTGATCATCCTAAAAAGGAGGTTATTCAATGATTCTTTGAGAATTTGAAGTTAAAGGTATATGAGCATTTGATTAATTGATGAAATGCATTTAATGATCAGGTTAGAGAAAGAATTTATTATGCAACTATTTTCTTTGGGACGGTTTTGTTAATTGAGAAGGTGTATATGAAGATTTTGAAATGTAAAATAGATTTTCAATCCTAAAGAAGAACCTCTGATTGTTCCTGTGTGATTTCAATTCCCTGGTTTGAAACTTCATTTGTTTAATTTAAAACTTTTGTATTTTTAGATGTCACGTATGGGACTCCTTTAAAAGTTGAAGTAAAGTTAGCAGCAATTGGGATGCTTACAAACCTATTAATTTGAATACTATGATATCAAAGTTTATTTCTAAAATCATTATCTCTAACATTCATCCTCATTTTCATAATCTTATTAGCAATCATCAGTCTACTTTTGTTAATGAGAGGTTTATTTGTGACAATGCTTTGATGGCTCAAGACTTGGTCCTGGATTTGGATAGAAAAGGCAGAGGAGGTAATGTGATTTTCAAAATGGATATTGAAAAGACTTATAATGTTATCAGATGGTAATTCATCTTGGATGTTTAAAAAGCTCGAGGTTTCAACAATTCTTCTTGCGAACTTATCAAAAGAATTATGGATACTAACTTTTATTCCATTTTGATTAATGAGAATAAATGTGGCTATTTTACAACTTCAAGAGAGATAAACAAGGAGATCATCTTTCTCCTTGTAATTTCATTATGGCTTTTGACTATCTTTCGAGATACATAAATAATATTTTCATCAATTATACTTAGTATGAACTATGCTGACAAAGGGAACTATGGAATTTCTCACCTTGCCTATGTTTATGATCGTGATTTTTTACTAATGCCAATAAGAAATCCACTAAAAAAATGTGGGAAGGCTTGGATCATTTTCGGGAAGATTCTAGGCTTATTTTCAATACTAACAAATGCAACTTTTATAGTGGTAAAGTTATTTCTATTGTTAAGAGAAAGTGGATTCATAACTTTACCAATTGTGCAGAGGTGATCTCCTTATGCCATATTTGGGTTTTCTTATGGACAAAGGGAAAAGAAGGAATCATATTTTTGAGAATATGATTGATATTATCAATAAATGTATTATGTTCTGGGAGAACAATTATCTTATGAACAATTTTTAAAATTACTCTTTTAAAAAGTATTATTATTTCTATCCCTTTATATATTATGCAAATTATAAAGATTCTGTCTAACATTTACAAATGATTGGAGAATATCTTTAATAAATTCATGTGGGCTAGAAAAGAGCATAAGATTCATTGGATTACTTGGTCTACAATTTGTAAGCATGTTAGTTCTGGTGGCTCTTTGATATTAAAAATATTAACGAGTCTATCAATGTTACCTTGATGAAGTTATGGTTGTGTTTCAGAGTAGGTGATTCCCTTCGGGCTTAAATAATTATGCATAACTATTATTCTAATGTTCATCCTCTAGCTACCACTGCTAATAATATTAACTCGAGTGTTTGAAAGGAGATGCTTTAGGTCTCGAAAGAGACTGGGTAGCTACTTTGTTGGATATTGGTGAAGGCAATTGCAGTTTTTGATATGATGATTTGTTGTGCTTTGGTGCTCTGATTCATCACTATGTGGTTTCTTTTGATATTAAGTTCACTGTGAAGGATTGTTGAAATAATTGCAATTGGGAAGTTGGAGCAATGGCTAATAATGTGAGCCATTATGATGCTTACATTATTGCCAATGTTCCTATCTTACAGGGTATTCATGATAAAGTAAGAGTTAAAGTCATTTGGGTGATTCTACATTTAAAACATTTGATAATTCTTTTCAAAATATTCAGGGGCTTGATTTAAAACGGGTTTTGACTCTTGGAATAAACCATCTTAATCTTTTTTTTCTATTGGAGGTTTTTTCATCATATTCTTCATATTGATGATATTCTAAAATTCAGAGCTTAAGAATATCGTCGTGCTGTCTTTTATGCAAGCAACAAAAGGAAAACATGGAGCATATTTTTATTTCTTTTACTTTGCTACAAAAATATGAAAGCGCATTCTAACTTTCTTTGACAGGAGTTTGGAGAGGATGATGGTGAATACTATTGTTGGTTATATTCATGATTAGAACAGATTTGGAAGTCATTTTTTACTTATATTCCTATTATTGTCTTATGGCTTATACATATTTTGCCTAATTTAAAAGCATGGTCAGAGACTATTATACGAGCCATCAGCCACCTTCATGTGCTTAACTATTCGAGGCCTGCCCTCACTGCCGACAAACTGGGCAGAGAAGGATTCGAACTCATGACCTAAGGGGACTTATAGCCTTCGAAGAGGTTGCTCTAGCAATAGGTTACGACTAGGGGCACTTGTCTTATATGACTAGAAACAATGTTAAAAATAATGATAAGTGTGGTGATAGTTCTTATATTTTCAAATTAATTATTAAGTTCATTTTTAAAATTCTTAAATTAATAAATCGATCCTGAAGTTATTTGTGAAGTTGAAACATTATATTCTCGTTAAGCTAAAGGCAAGAGTTAGGTTGGTTTATTGGAGTAGGCCAGTGGATGATGTTATGATGATAAACGTTGGTAGTTGGAAAGTTCATAATCTTGGCATTGGAGTGGTTTGTAGAGATAATTGTGGTAATTGTGGCTCGGTATTCTGCTCCCTCTATTCCTATTTCTCCTTCAATCACTAAAGCTGAAGCAAAAGTTAAAGCTCTTTCTTTGGCAAACAAAAACGGTTGGCATCAAATTCATGTGGTGGCTAATTCTCTGTTAATATGGAAATTATGTGCTTTAAAGGTGATTTACCATTGAAATATTTTTGTACATTGAAGAAGATTTTTGCTTTAAATTCTTTTTTATAGGTTACTTGGTCACAAATTGAAAGAGAAGGTAATAAGCCGGTTAATTGGGCTGTGAGATTCATGTTGTTGTGCCTAATATTGCACCTAATAAGCTCTCTATTTTTATTCATGGTAATAGATTAAATTTTCCTTTTAATAGATTTGCGCACGATTTTTTGTAATTTTGTGAGTTATATTCTCAGTGTCGGTTCCTAGGTTTGTGTTATATTTTGAGTGTAGTGGAACTTCCAGCCTGCCTTTGTATATTTTTCTGAAATCAATAAAACTACCTCAAAAGGATTCTATCAAAAAAATATAAATTTATATTAACAAACCAGTAACTGGGATGAAGCAAATTTGAAAATTGGAACTTTGAAGACGGCGATACATTATAACTAAAAAAAACAAAAAATCCACATTCCATTAGCACATCATCCTCTTTGGAATCATCTCAACATTCACAAACTATACTGCAAATATAACTTTAACTAATGAAAAAGAACTTAGATGAAAAAGAGCAAATAAATATGAAATGAATTCATAGAGTTTCATTCAGAACCTTAGGCAATAAACAACTCCACAATAATGAAAGCAATTATCACCAATCCAAAGAAGTTTTATATCATGTTCAGTTGGCAAGATGACTTGGACAGCTATTGAACATTGCATGCCACATGAAGGCTCTGGAGAGGACCATCTCCAGTTCATGGTGGGTCCAGATCTGAGTAGGGAGGTGTTGAAGGAACATAACCATCTCCTGGAATTCAAGCTTTTGGAGCTTGTCTGACCACTGAAAATATAGATTTAATCAACTGTAAATCTTTGTATTTAGCACAAATCACTGAAAATTAAAACAAAAATAAAAAAGCAAGAAAAATGAAGCGTCGAAAGTAGAGCATCTAACCTTGTGGAACTTTTCAAGAAAATTTATAGGCCGACAAAAGTACGGTATTTTACTTTTGTTTTTTTTTCAGACTGTTTTTGAGCCCAGTCTCTTGGGATTCTTAACTTTGTTTCCAAACAATAAGCTGTGTTTGAGCACAGAGTGGTTAAACTAATTAAGAAAATTCCTGACTTGCTTCTTGATGTGAGTTTTATAAAACTTATGATATTAAAGACTTGCATAAATATTACAATGAAACTTATTCTATTAAAGACTTGCTTAAATATTACAAATTGGTGTATAACCTTCAGGCTGGAAAAACACCAAGTAAGAAAATGTTGGATTTGCTTGACCATATTCGTGCTTAAGAATTCTATCATAATACTGAAAAATAGCAAAACTGCCGCTTTAGACAAAAGCAATCCACCTCATGCACGAAGTCATTTGGAATGAGGCCGTAGATTGGATCATATCCATGCTTAAGAATTCTATCATAATAGCGATCTCCGCCTCATGCACGAAGTAATTTGGAATGATGCCATAGATTGGACCTTAGGAACAATCACACAAGCGAAATCCCAAAAAATTTGGTTCCCTTCAGTGAGAATTACTAGGCCACTCTGCTTTCGACGTACTTCTTATTTTTGTTCTCCTAAATCTTAAACTTATGAAATTAGTAGCATCCCACGAGTTAATAAACCGGAATATTTATTTTAATAAAAGCTAGAATAAGTCTAATATGAGGAAGTTCACAATTCATAAAAAATGCATTTTAATTTTTTTTATTAATGCAAAACTAATATTGCTAACAAGAAGTTGATTTTCAGAATTCAATGACAGTTGTAGAGCATAAATTGGAAGTAAGCATTACTAACATAAACTTTTCTCCAGTATTGGCAAGATTAAACACATAAACCAAAAGGTTATCTTCATGAAAACAAAAAAAGAAATCAAAGTCGACAATGTAATGAAAGATACACTGGCTTCGAGTGGGGTTATCTGAATCCAATTTTGTGGAAACTTTCTGAAGCCAACATCTGGGCATTAATTTATGATCGAGGTACTATAAACATACCGTTAAGAGAAAACTGGCAGATATATACACAAGAAACTCCGGTAATGAATCTCCTTCGGCCAGGTATGTATCCCACAGACGTGTAACGAGATGAAAAGGGACCTATATTGTTAAAAATAAATCAGCTGCTTGAGATGACGACCAATTTCTATGGAGTTAACAAGAGGAAAGCTCACCTCTCGTATCAAGAGACAATTGAACCAACGAAAAGCAAACTGAAGAAACTCTAGTCCTTGTTCATCCATGTGTCTTGAAACAGGTTCTTCCACATCCCCAAAACATAAGCAGAAATCATTGGAATTAGAAATACTAATCTACATCAGTTTAACAATTTTTTTGAGTTTCAGGGAAAGAAAAAAGCCAGCAAGCCATATAAAAAGATTGAGTGGTTTATCTGACATTTAAGTAAAAAAACATTTCTAAATTTCTTCTAGCCATTTGATTCATAATAGTGATAATAAAGAAAATGAAACAAACTGAGAAAACTTGGAGTTTAATGAAGTAGGCGGTTGAAATGAAATATAGGAAACTAACCTTACATAGATAATATTAAAAACACTAAAAGAGCTATGATATACTAATCAGATTAAATACCATCAATTCGACGAACTAGTTCTTTCAACTTAAAGACAAGACGTTGTATTCCTGGCTGAGCAAAAGTGTAATGGTCCTGCATGCCATCAAGCAGCTTAGAAAGACACCAATAACAGTCGGCTTCAATATTGGAGATTGTTTGTGGAGAAAGAAGTGAAATGTCCCAACTCTCCATATTTCCATCAAGATGCTCTTCCAAGAATACTACTAAAAATGGAGTGACAAGATCGTTGATTCCTTGGACATATCCACTTGCTGGATGACGAATAGCCCTAAAACAAATTTTGGATAAACTACATATAAGATGATGTAAAGAAAACAGAAAAAAGGATAGCATAAATGGCAATACAGCCATAATTTAAAACACTTGTCACTGCCCCAAGGAACACATATGGAAGGAAATGTTAGGAATTTTTTATTTAATTTCAGAAAATTATTATTTAAATATAACATTTATTAAACATTGATATTAGGAGTTTTATCAAGTAACGCCAGGAATTGAAGTTGAAGACTATACAATTTTGAAGGTTAAATAGGACCGTTGATTTTGCAAAAGAAAAAAAGGACCAATTAAGGTAATTCGTTTAATTTGTAATTTCTTTTACTTTATATAAATACTCATAATTAATGAAATACATATTTTAGGCTCTTCCCTAGAGAACAGTCATAAATTGATAGATGTGTGATCGGAGAATTGGTTAATAGCAAGAGGTGCCAAAGGATTAACAAAATAATAAAGTGAGATATGCAACTTAATCATCCACACTATGAATGAGATTAAAAAAGAAAGATGATAATGTCTTTAAATTAAATGATTAATTTAAGGATATTAAGTTGCAAATTTATAAAGTTTTAAGAGAGTATTAACGAAAAATCTATATGATTGGCTACATTTAAGTATAGATTAAAAGTTTAGTACAACAACAACAAGCCTTTATCACACTAAGTGGGGTCGGCTACATGAATCATATTTTTTCATTGTGTCCTACTGAGTGCCATAATTTCATTTAATTCTAATAACTAAGATCATTTTTTATACGATATGCCCAAGTCTTTCTAAGTCTACCTCCGCTTTTCTTAACATAAGTCAAATCTAAAAGATCTACTCACCTAACCGGATCATCATAACGTCGACGTTTAATGTGACTAATCCATCTAAGACGACTTTCTCAAACTTTGTCCACCACTGGAGCTACACCAACCCTATCACGGATATATTCATTTTGCAATTCGCCTCAAAGTGTATAGCCACTCCTCCACCTAAGCATTCTCATCTCGGTAGCACCTAACTTTTATGCTTCTCTTTTAAAGGCCAACATTATGCACCATATAGCATTGCAAGTCTCACCACCATCTTATAAATATTTCTTTTCAGTCTAAGCGGCAATTTTCTATCGCACAATAGGCCTGGAGCATTCCTCCGCTTCAACCAACCAATTCTACTAATAACATCCCCATCTATATCACCATCACTTTGAACAAAAGACTCGAGATATTAAAAACGTTAATACCTTTTAATAATTTGATCACCCATAGTTACAACTCTATCACTAGCTACTACTACTAAAATTACAATCCATATACTCCAAAGTACACCTCCATAATTCAAGATTTTTCTTGCGCTCTTTCTCTAGTCTTATCCAAAGAAGGATATCATCAGTGAGAACCATACACCAAGGTACATACTCCTGTAAATTTCCAATAAGAACATCCATAACTAAAGCAAAAAGATATGGGCTCAAAGCCGATCTCTGATGTAATCTAACTGAAACAGGAAAATATTTTATCAATCCTCCTTCTGTTCGAACACAAGTTACAGCACTAGTATACATATCTTTAATGACTTGAATATAAGTCGTATCAACAACTTTCTTCTCTAGAACTCTCCAAAGGATATCTCTTGAAACCTTATCATAAGCTTTTTCTAAATCAATAAAAATCATAAGAAGATCCTCCTTATTCTCTCTATACTTCTCTATCAAACCTCTCAATAAATGTATAGCTTCCATGGTAGACCTGCTCAGCATAAATCCAAACTATGTATGAGAAATCTTTGTAATACGCCTTAACCTATGTTTAATTACCCTCTCCCATAATTTTAAAATATGACCCATCAACTTAATTCCTCCATAATTTGCACCCTCTTGTGCATCGTGTTTATTCTTAAAAATGAAGACCAAAATACTCTTCAACCACACCTTAGACATCTTTTTAGTTTTTAAAATAATATTAAAGAGTTTAGTAATCCAAGAAACTCTCAAATCACCTAAACATTTTCACACTTCAATTGAGAGATCATCAGGTCCTGACTTTCCACCTTTGGTTTTCTTTAAAGTCTCCTCAACTTCTTTCTTACTAATATGACAATAAGAATGAAACATATTATTATTAATGATATTAAGACCACTAAAGTTGATAATATTTTCAGAAACTTAATTGAAGAATTATCACAATAACTAACTCATCTATGTTGAATGTCTTTTTCTACGAAAAACACTATTTTTTTCATAATTAATATATTTATTTGAGTTAAATCTTTACATTTCTTTTCTCTTTGTTTGACTAGTTTATACAGATATTTTTCATCATCTTTAGTATCTACTATATTGTAAAGATCATTAAGAATAAAATTTTTAACATCACAAATTGTTCTTTTAGTCTTTCTACGGGTCATTTATATTTTTCTCAGTTCTCTAAACTTTTAAATTTAAACCAACTTTTATAACATAACTTCTTATATTTTATCTTTTCTTGCACATTATTATTCTACCACCAATTATTTTTATTTATAAAAACTTTCCTTTTGATTCTCCATGTACATCTTTTACCACTTTTTTAATAATGTTTGTTATTTTATCCCACGTATAATTTGCTTCTTCATAAACATCTCAAATATTGAAATTTAAAAGTTTACTCATAAAAATAATTTTATCCGGCTTTTAGATGTCACCATCAAATTCTACGACAATGATTCCTAGTATTTTCATTTTACAACTTTTTATCTTAAATTCTAGAACTAAATATCGAAGTTGAGTACTTAAATTCTCACTTAGAATGACCTTACAATTCTTACATTCTCGAAAATCTTTTCAACTCATAAGAAAATAATTAATTTGTGTTTAATTAGATCCATTCTTATAAATAATAGTATGTTCATCTTCTTTTTTGAATAAAGTATTAGAATAAAAAAATCATACTCTCCAGCAAAATCTAATTTGGCTCTACCTTCTTCATTAATCACTCCAAAACCGTAGTCACCTTGAATATTTCTAAAATCTTATACAACTCTCCTAAGGTGTTGTTTAAATCACCTTCAATAAAAATTCTTTCTTTAAGTTGCATCATTTGTATTGGTTCTTCTAGGTTATTCGAAAATTTTTCTATAGAACATATGTCTAAACAAACTTGAGGAAAGCACTTATAATATTAAAAATCATAGTATCAACAACAATCTTAAGGGCTATAATTTTATCTCCAATTCTATTAATCTGCATAACATCATCTTTCAAACTCTATTCTATAACTACATCTATGTCATTTATAATATGACTTTTACTTGAATACCAAAGTTTATAACCCAAGCTATCAATTTCCTTAGCCTCTTCTCCAATCCATCAAGTTTCTTGAATACATAAGAAATTTATCTTTCTATGAATCATAATATCAACTAATTCCATTAAATTACCTGTGAGAGTACCTATATTCTAAAACTGTCCTAATATTAGTTTCGTGGTCTAATATTTTACCCGTATCCATCCGTAATGTGGGAAGCCTTGCTCATTTGACACTTCACCGAGGCACCGGTGTGATAGTCCTTGCACAATTCTCATGATGTTCAAGCTATACAATGCGTCTCTTCTAGGCGATACAATGCGTCGTTTCCAGGGGACATCCTAGCATTTACACAATGATCAAATGGATTCATGTCATGATTTTCGACAAATTTTACGTTGGCGGTCGACTACCTAACTCAACCCTTCACGTTTCACATTCGGGGCTTGAGACCTGGCAATGGTAGTATTAAATTTATAATTTTAAGGTAATTCTTTTAATTTTTAATTTATTTTATGTTGCATAAATACTCATAACTAATGAAATACATATTTTAGGATCATCTCTAGAAAATAGTCATAAATTGATAAAAGTGCTTTCAAAGAATTGATTAATTAGAAGACTTGCCAAAGGACTAAGAAAAGAAAAAGGTAGGTGAGATATGCAACTTAATCATACACACTATGATTTAATAAGATTTAAAAAAAAGGTGATAATGCCTTTATATTATATAATTAATTTAAGGAAATTAAGTTAGAAATTTAAAAAGTTTAAGGAGATTATTAAAGTTAAAGACCAATATGATTAAATACTACATTTAAGGAAGTAGAGATTGAAGGTATAGTTACAGAGTAATCATTTGAAGGTTCGAGGAACCACATTTTGTGTTACGTACAATTCTTTTAAAAATAAATGAAAGTTCATAATTTAATTAGCATCATATTTTAATTGTTCAAATAATTGCACACTAAAAAATTATTGAATGTTTAAAATCAATAGAATCACATAAATAGTATAACAAATTTTAACAATATACATGCATTGCATTAGCACAATTTTAACAATATACATGCATTGCATTATCACTGAAAAGATTAATGCATATTTTAAATTGAAAAAAAAAAGTGAATGACAATCAAATTTAAAAAAAAAAAGTTATAAATCAATCACATGAGTCATCCTCGTATTGTACTAAATGGAAGATGCTATTATACCAGAGCACGAAAATAAAAATAAAAAGGCTTAGAAAAGAAAATGAAATAGGAAATGGAAAAGGTAATACTTTGGACATAATTTTTAGATAGTGCTTCTAAGATGACTTACCAAATGAAATATAAATAAAAATGTTTAAAATAGTTTAATAAAGAAAAAATACATGTGATTGCATGCTTTCAAAAAAGTAAATAATAATGTTATATCATCATTTTTTTCAGCATTCATGCTAGAACATTTGTATAAGAATTTAATATACAATAGAACTATAATTCTTCACTATAATGTTGTAAAGTTTAACATATTGTTTAATTGTTTTTTTTTTCAAAAACAAGTGTTTATAGAAGTAGAACAAACGAAAATAGGTTTCATAAAACTAATTTACAATGTGTTAAATTTTTTTGTTTTTTAAGTTGAAATTGTTGTTCAACTCGATTATTTTATCGTTTGATTTGAATGATGTATTAGATATTTTATGGTTTAGTTATTTAGTGGTCTTTTAGTATGTTGGTGGTTATTATGAATTATCATGATTATTTGACTGATATGACACTACTGTTTGACCATCCATTCCTTCCTTGATAATTCCAAATTTTTAGATTGGGTCGTGACAAAAATTTTAATCCTAATAAAAAAAACTATTAGGTTGATTAACTAAACTTATGAGTACAATCGAAACTTTTTTTAGTCTAAATGGATTTCAAATTGGTGTCTACTATAACCCAGATAATTAAAAATTCTCGATCACAAGCCAATGCGATTGAGGGAGCACACGTAAATAAATACTTAAAAGTTATTTTAGGATATGAAACAATCTCTCTTTTCTGGAATAGGACTGGTAGAAACTTAAAAACTAGTTGATACAGGTAGAAAACATTCTGGATGACAAGTCATGTCTTTAGGAAAAATGAGTCACACTGGTCACTTTTACTTATTGAGGAAAAAAAACAGAAAGGTGATGAAAAGGGTAATTGCAAGAATAATTTGGTGGTCAATCTAGTTACATGCGTTGTTGGAAGAATTTTGTGAAAACATTCAGAAATTGAATTGTGCCCATTTCAGCCATGAGACAAATGCAGAATAATTTTCTTAAATTAGTGGGCTCAATTATGCTCTATGAAATTGAATTCACTAAGCATTGAAGATATACATTGTAGCCCATTCCAAATATAGGGGAGAAATTTTAATGATAATCTTTCAAAAGTTTAATTAATTAAACTTAAGTATACAACAACAATTACAACAAAGCCTTTATCCCACTAAGTGGGATAAAGCTACATGACTCCTTTTTCACCATTGCGTCCTATTTAGTGACATATTTTCAATTAATTCTAATAAACTAAGATCATTTTTTATGTAATAAGCCCAAGTCTTCGTAGGTCTACCTTTGCCTTTCTTAACGTAAGTCGAGTCTAAAACATCTACTCTCCTAATATGATCATCAGATGGTCGACGTTTAAAGTGACCAAACCATCTAAGGAGCACAGAAGTTACATCCACCCTATCACGGATATAATCATTTCGCATTTTGTCTCCAAGTGTAAAGCCACTCATTCCCCTAATAATTCTCATCTCGGCAACACTTAACTAAACATTATGCTTCTCTTTTAAAGGCCAACATTCAGCACCATAGAGCATTGCAGATCTCACCACCATCTTATAAATTTTTTCTTTCAGTCTAAGCTGTACTTTTCTATCACACAATAAACCCAACACATTCCTCCACTTCAACCAACCAACTTGAATTCTACTATTAACATCCCCATCTATATCACTATCGCTTTGCACAATAGACCCGAGATATCTAAATCGTTCACACTTTTTAATAATTTGATCACCCAAAGTTACACTTCTATCACTAGAGAAACTATTATTAAAATTACATTCAATGTATTCAGTTTTAGTTCTACTCAAACAAAGGTCTTCAGACTGCAATGTGGACCTCCATAGTTCAAGGTTTTTTTGGGCTTTTTCTCACGTCTTATCCACGAGAAGGATATCATCAGCTTTTTCCTCTTGTAAATGTTTAGTAAGACCATCCGTTACTACAGCAAAAAGATATGGGCTTAATGCTGATCCCTATAAACCAACAAAATAGGAAAATATTTGGTCAATCCTCTTTCAGTTCGAACACAAATAACAGCTCTAGCATACATATCTTTATTAACTTGAATATAAGTCATATCAATACCCTCTTCTCAAGGACTCTCCAAAGAATCTCTTGGAACCTTATCGTACGCTTTTTCTAAATCAATAAAAATCAAATGTAGATTCTCCTTATTATCTCTAAACTTCTCAATCAAATCTCTCAATAAATGTATAGCTTATAGTGGACCTGCCCGGAATAAATTCAAATTGATTATGAGAAATTTTTGTCATACGTCTTAACCTATGATCAATTACCCTCTCCCATAATTTTAAAGTATGACACATCAAATTAATTACAACAAGGGAAGGTAATTGTTTATGCCACTACACAAATAAAGAATCATGAAAGGAATTATTAAATACATGACCCGAAGATAGCAACTGTGGTATTTACTTTAAAAAAATGGAGGCATTATTTATATGAAGTTAAGTACGAGTGTTCACAAATCATCAAAATTTAAAATACATTTTCACACAGATGGAGGTAAATTTAAGGCAAAGGCAATGGCTTGAGCTAATTAAATATTATAATTTGGATATACAATATTACCTGGAAAAAACAAGATGCGTTAAGTAGAAAGATAGGTGCCAATGCTAACAAGGTTTTACACAAAAAGAACTCATTAAAAATATGAAGCACTTACAATTATCTGCAGTGGTACTAAATAATGAATGTTTTGCACTATTTAGATATTAATTCAATCAATTTTGAAAAAATGAAATACGAGATGCATTTGCATAGGATGCAGAGTTTCAGAAAATATTAGACTATCTAAATACAAGTCAGATGAATAAATTTGAGATTGATAAAGATAAGCTATTAAGATACAAGAAAGAACTTGTATTACTTATGTGAATGATTTATGAAAAGAAATAAAGCATGAGGCATATTATTCGGGATACACAATACATTCAGGAAGCAAGAAGATATATCAAGAGCTTAAAGTCTTATTCTGGTGGCTAGGGTTAAAGTGCGGTGTAATAGAGTTCATGGCAATGTTTCCTACTAGTCAAATGATTAAAACTAAGCATCAAAAGCCTAGTGGGATGTTACAACCATTGCCAATACTAGAATGAAAATGGGAGGACATTGCTATGGATTTTGTGACTAAGGTACAAGATCAAAGCGAAGTCATAATGTTATATGAGTGATTATTGATCATCTGATCAAATCTGCACATTTTTTGCCAACTAAACAGATTGATTATGTAGACAAGTTGACCATAATTTACGTTGATGCATTATGCGACAACATGGAGTCCAAAAGTCTATTATTTCAAATTGAGATAGTAGATTTACAACCAGAATATGGAGGAAAGTTTAAGAGGCTTTGGATACTCAGCTGACATTCATTATAACTTTTAATCCAAAACAGACAACCAACACAAGAGAATGAACCAAATATTGGAAGACATGTTTCAACTTCATGTTTTTTGTTTTGGTGGAAACTGACAAATGCACATACCTCTGATGGAATTTATACAACAGTAGCTTCCAAGTTAGTATAGGTATGGCTCCTTATGAAGCCCTATAAGGAAAAAAAAATGCAAGATGCCAAGCGGTTTGAAAAGGAAATTAATTGGGAAGTTAGAAACTGGTGAAAGGAAATTAATTGGTGTTTATTTAGTTGATGAAATAATTGGAAAGATCTGGTTGATTCGTGACAAATTTAGAGCAGACCAAGTTAGGCAAGAAAAGTATTACGATGCTAAACAGTGACGAATAAGATTTGAACTGGGGGAATTTATTTTTCTGAAGGACGGTCTGGTGAAAGGTGTCAAGCGGTTTGAAAAGTCTAGGAAGTTGAGTCCAGGGTATATTAGTCCGTATGAAATCATGGAGAAGATGGCAAAAGTGGTTTGCAGGCTTGCACTACCAGCACATATGTACGGGAAACATAATGTATTCAATATCTCCTTACTATGAAATGAGGCTAGCAAGCTTGTATTAGGCCCCATAGACGTTCAACTTGATCCGACATTTATAGAAGAACAAGAAAAAAACATAGATTATGATGTGAAGAAGCTCAAAAGTAGAGATATTCCTTTTGTTTGTTTATTAAAGAATCATGGAACTTAAAAAGATACTACATATGAGATGAAATTAGAAATGAAAGAAAGATATCCACATCTTTTAAATTAATGTATAAAAGTATATTCTTGTACTTTAAATTTCACAGACAAGATTTTTATAAAGCAAGATTGTAATAAAAATCTTTTAAAACTAATTAATTTAACTTAAGTATAAAAAGAATAGTTTACTATTACGACAATTGCTTAATTGATGTCGTTCTATCGACCCCGCACCGCCCACGGAAAAGTATAAGAGGGCTCATCCCATCATTTCCCTCCCATTCGAACTCATCAGAGGAAGCAAGAGAGAGAGAGAGAGAAGGAGAAGCCAAGCCCTAGAAGCAGAATATAATGCACAAAAATAAAGAGGAGGAACAACAAGCAAAAGAAGAAAAAAGAGAGAAGGGGGAATCACCTCGTACGTCCATTTCCTCAAGTGAGGGAGCCTCATGCGGCTCTTAGGTGCTCTTGCAAGTGCTTGAATGAACGCCTGTAAGTTTTCTCAATGGGATCCCGTTCCCGATTGAACGAAAGAAAAAGGGAAGAGGTGAGCGATCGAAGGGCGCGCGGGAAGCTTTCCTTCGTGTAGATGACGCTTAATTGAGCACTTTTGAGGCTCAAGCAACTCACGGAAGCATTCCTCACAATCGTCGATGGGTCTCGGTTAAGGAAAAAGCAACGAAAACACGAGCAACTGTCCCGTGCTCTATCCGAGTGAAAGGGTAAGGTATGATCGAGCGGCCCGCAAAAGACATTTTTACGAGTAGAGCATTCAATCAAGCCTATACAGGATTTGGAAGCACGGTGCAGCTCAACGAAGCATTTCCTTGCGTGCGTGAAGACGCGACTGAGCCTTATTTTCTTCTTGGTTCACAAAATTAAGGTTAGACTTAAGGAAGATGTTAAGTAAACAAATTTAGATAGATGAAATCGAAGAAAACTCTTATATGTAAAGTTATATAAATTTTTAAATAATTGTTTCATGTAATTATCAAGAAAGCTAAAGCAAGAGAAAAAGATTTTATCGTTGGGTAGAATTTCAAATATAAAGTCTAATTTGAATAATTGAGTTCTAGGTTCCTACTTAAGTAGTGTTAGCCTAAATTAAATGTTTCAATAATATTACATAATTGAAACATTTTTGAAAAACAATTTGTTACATATGGTTATGTCAGACATTTTGGAGATTGGATGTTCCTATATATATAATGGTATGTAATTATGCAATTCATTAAATAGCTAACTAAATAACGTTGGGCAAAGCCCAACCGGCTGAACCGGCTGGCAGAGAGACCAACAAAATCAGTCAGTGGAAAGCTGATCCAGGTCCCTAAATGTCACACCCCAACTAACAGCCCTGGTAGGGTCAATTGTGGTGCAACAGAGACTGGAAATATGGTTAGACCAACTCGCATCAGCACTCATCCTGAATTTAATAATCATGACTAGTGATAAACTGAATAAGTGATAAACTAGTCTAATTGGATCATCATAAAATACGTGATATATTGCATCTCATATACATATTCAGAAACATGAAAATTAAATCACTCAAAACATGAAAACTATATAGAACCGCTAAATCAAAAACCATAAAAATATATACCCAAAACTTATGTACAAAGCTCCCAAAACTATTGTGAAAAAAATTTATAAAAACACACCTAACTACTCGCTCCGGTGCTTGTTTCCCCTACTAGAAAGCCACAACGAAGAATGAGCAAACAACAAGCTTGAAGAAATAATCAGGACTATTATAAGATTTTACACATGAAAAGGAAACAACATGCATGCTTGTATGAAAACTATACATGTCTACACATAATCACAACATGCTATCACAATAAATAACATGAAAAGAGAACAGGCAGTATCAAAGGAATACAGTGCAACATCTAAGTTGTAAGCATGAAATCATAAGCATAATCAGTAGTATTTTCATTCATTTCATAAAAGACGTATCAAAGTAATTTCACTTGATTAATGTATAAGATTCAACTATTTGCACGTTCTTTCATAATGGGTCAACCTACCCCAAAGACCATATAAATCATCGATAAAAGTTGGGCTTCCCAAACATAGCAGTTATTAACAAACCCCCCAGACACCCACGTTTCCCTAACGCTCTGTCACCATCCAATCCCAACGGTTCTCAGAGTTTCGTCCCTATATAAATAACAAGAGTTGGAAATACATCCTTGTATATAATAGTTTGCACATATATTACTCATGACATTTCTTAAAGCATAATACATGTAGCAACATTCATCAGACATTTCAAAAAACATAATTCCTGAAATCAGTTATTTCATATCTCTTAAGCATGAAGCATAATAAAATGAATACCTAAAAAAAGCAATCAGTGTTATATAAATAATCATATTAATAAAAAAAATAGCATAAAATCACGTGTAACATAATAAAAGTCAACTCGCATTCATAAATAATTACAGGTATCTATCTAGAACATGTCAGAATTACAAAAGGTGTTAACTAACAATCATATACAAACCTATAGACAATTATTTTTTATAAATTGCCACAATTATAGGTAATTATTTTTTATAAATTGCCACAATTATTTCACCTGATTTGCAAAGCAGCTCTACGTCGAGTTTTTACATGCTCACCTTGAACTCGCCGCCTCGTATAGAAAAGCTGGAGCTTGTAGACAGCATAGGGTTTCATAAAATTCAGCCAAAACATACCTGAAAAGAACTGTTCGGCAAAAATCGTCCATTTGAAACCGACAAATCTTCGTTTTATCATTTCCAACAGAACTTCCCCTTCTTTAAACTCATGTTAAAAGCCTTTTGAAATCATTCAAAATGATTACGACACTTCCAAGACACAATCAGCGCCATCGACGGCTACCATAAACAAAAAAAAAACATGAAAAAGAAGCAAAAGTCTAGACGGAAGTGTGAGGAAGAAAAAGAATGCTTAGAATGCCGAAAAAAAAAATTATACTTACGGAATTTACCCCAGAGCCCTAAATCGCGAGCTACCACACTCGGGTAGCCGCTCAGTTCGCTGCTGGCTTGCGGCAATTTGCGCTTGCTACAGTAAGGGTTATAGGTTTCCCTTGCTGCTTTTGCCGAGTGAACCGAACAGGAAGAATCTGATAAGAAGCAAGGGGAAGGGAAATTGGAAGGGAAAGTGGGATATGCGAACCTCACGCCCTAAGCGAATGAAAAAAATGAAACAAATGGAGTGAGAGGCAATGGGCTACAATAACAGAGTGATTAGGGAGAAAAATTATGATTAAATTAATTGAACTTATAACTTCAATAACTTATATCTCTCAATCTATTCATTATTCATGCATATTGCTTTATATGGAATTGATCGACTTCATGCGTGGAATTTAATAAAATTTATTTGATCAAATTTGGGAGATGAAAAATTTTAGGGTACTTTCAACTATGCCGAACTTATCTGATTTCTCAAAATTTGAGTGTTACACTACTTCTAAAAATTTTATCCTCAAAATTTTTGAATTTGTCGGAATAGAAAGGTATACTTCTATAACATATCTTCTTTTTTTCCAATGTAGCCTCCATTTCAGACATGTGCTTCCACTTTATCTTAAGGAATCTGTCTGGTTTTGAGCTTTTTAACATCAGTTGCTAAACTCATTTTAGACTCTTTAATATAAGTTAGATTATTCTATACTTAAATATCTTCAAGTGGAATTCTCTGTTATAAATTTGAAACTCATTTCGTAACATTGAAATGTGAAACACGTGTATATCTAACATATTCACAGGTAACACTAATCTGTAGGCAATTCGACCGATCATTTTTATAATTTCAAAAGAACTAAAGTACCTGGGACTCAACTCGCTTTCTTGACCAAATTTAACTGTACCTTTCATCAGCCCGACTTTCAGAAATAAAAAAATCTCCAACTTCAAATTCAACTGTTTAGTGCATTGGATCGTAATATTTCTGTTGTTGATCCTGAGCAGCTTTCAATTTGTCTCAGATTAATCTGATTTTCTCTGTAGCTTCATCAGCTAGCTCGGGACCTAATATTTGGCGTTCACCCACTCCAACCCAATTGAGTGGAGTTTTGCACCTTCTGCCATACGGTGCTTCATAAGGAACCATTTTGATGTTGGATTGATAGTTGTTGTAAGCAAACTCAAACATTATAATGTGATCTTCCCAGCTTCCTCCAAAGTAGACAACTCAAAGCCTTAACATTTCTTCCAATACCTGAATTGTTCTTTCTGATTGTCTGTCGATTTATGGATGAAATGCAATGTTAAAATGTAATTGTGTACCCAAACCTGCTGAATGTCTTTCCACAACCTGGAGGTGAAACTTCCGGCTCTATCCAAAACAATAACTTTTGGAATGCCAAGAAGTCTGATAATTTCTTTGACATACAATCTGGCCAGCTTTTTTATTAAATCTATCTGATTGGCAAGAAATGAGCTGACTTGGATAACCTGTCAATAATAACCCAACTGCTGTCGTGACCATGTCTGGATCAAGGAAACTATAACGAAATCCAGAGCAATTTCTTCCCATTTCCCAGGTATTAGCAATGATTATAGCAATTCACTGGGTCTCTGAAGCTCAATCTTCGCAATCTGACATGCTTGACATTGAGATACAAATTCAGTAACATCATCCCTCATACCAGGCCACCAGAATCCCAACTTCAAATCCTTTTACATTTTTATGTTGCCTAGATGAACTGTATACCCTGAATGATGAGCTTCATGCAAAATTTCTTCTTAAATCAGAATCAGCAGATATCCATAACTGTAGCTTATTTCGAATAATGTCATCTTTATCAGCAATTATATCGGTCATCTTTTTTATGTTGACGTTGCTTTAGGAGTTTCAAATATTCAACGCTAACTTTCTGAGCAGCCTTGATTCTATCCATTAAAATAAATTGCATTGTCAACTGATGTAAAAAATTCATGTCACCCGATCTTCTAATTTTTAATTGTAAAGTGACAATTATTTTAAGCAACTCTAGCCTCTGAGTAGGAATCCAACTTGCACTACCTATGGATTTACGGCTCATGCATCAACAACATTTGCTCGACTTAGACAATACTGTATATCCAGATTGTGTCTTTAATCAACTCTAACCAACTTCGCTGCCTCAAATTCAACTCTATTTGTGTGAAAATGTAGTTCAGACTTTGATGATCGGTAAAAACTTCGCATTTTATGCCATATGAATAATATCGCCAGATCTTGAGAGCAAATACCACAACTAACTCCAAATCATGCGTCGAATAGTTTCTTTCATATGGCTTCAACTGTTTGGATACATAAGCTATCACATTTTTATTCTGCATTAGAACACAACTCAAACCAATAAGGATGTGTCACTGTAAATCTGCAATCCTTCTGTGCCGGATGGAAAAGCTAACACTAGCATCATGGTCAAATGTTTCTTCAACTCTTGAAAACTGTGCTCACATTCTACAATCCGGTCAAACTAAATATCTTTTCTCATCAGCATGGATACTGACATAGTTATCTGTGAAAAACCTTTGAAGAGCCTCATGTAATATCCTGCTAAACCAAGCAAATTGTGTATCTCTATAAAATTCATTGGAGTAGGTCATTCCACAGTTGCTTTGATTTTTTGATGATCTACTGAAACTCCTGAACCGCTGATAATTACCCCAAAAATACAATGTTTCGGAATCAAAATTCACATTTCAAAAATTTGCACATAACTGATTCTGTCAGAAGCTCCAAAACTATCTTCAAATGCTCGACATGATCAACAATTTTTGAATAAATCTGAATATTGTAAATAAAATTAATGCAAATTTTGTTCACGTTCCCACAGAGTTGGTGATTGCTCATAAATCTGGTTTAGGGTTTGCAATACATAGAATGCGGCTTTTACATTTGAATTTTTCGAGCCACAGATTGTTCTGATTTCTTATGGTTTCTATGGTAGCTATCTTTTCTCTGGTTTATCTGGTTGCTCTGGTTTCTTATTGGTGCAAAACGAAAATGATGGAGCCTTTTTGTCATCGTCTCTCATCCCTTATTTTCTGTTTGGGGCATTCAAGGTTTGTTACTTGAGCATTCTGCGGTGATTTGTGGCTGCTAGATGGATTCAGGCATGGTAAATTATTACATATAGGTGCATTTGGATGAAGTTTGCTGGATGGCTTTTTGGGGGTTAAGATTAATTAGATCAGGCTAATTATGCAATTAACGTCTATTGAAGGTGGATATGATTATATTTCCTATCATCATTTTTAGGTTAATAAGATTCATACTCCTTATCATAAATTACAATTGGCGTTTTATTTAACATAATTCATTTTACTTATCCATCTTTCAAGCTGCCATTTAGTGTCTGTAGTGTTTGTTGGGGTGCATTTTGATGAGATTTGCTAGATGGTTTGTTGGGGTATGTGGTATTTGTTGGGGGTGCATTCCAATGATGTTTGGTGGATGATTTTGGGAGTGACTATGGTGTTTGTTGGGGGTGCATATTGATGAAATTTGTTGGATTTTTGTTGGGGATTGTGGTCTTTGTTAGAGGTGCATTTCAATAAGGTCTTGTGGTTGGTTTTGGGAGGGCTTCGTGGTGTTTATTGGGGGTTCATTTTAATGAGGTTTGCTTGACGGTTTGTTTGGGTTATGTGGTGTTTGTTAGGGCTGCATTTCGTTGAGTTTTGGTGGATAGTTTTGGGAGTGACTGTGGTGTTTGTTGGGGGTGCATTTTGTTGAGCTTTGTTGGATGTTTGTTAGGGGTCTGTGGTGTTTGTTGTGGCTGCATTTCGATGAGGTTAAGTGAATGGTTTTGGGAGTGTTTGTGGTGTTTGTTGGGGTGCATTCCAATGAGTTTGTTGGATGTATTGTAGGAGGGTTGTGGTGTTTGTTGTGGGTGTAATTCGATGAGGTTTAGTGGACGGTTTTGGGAGTTGTGTGGTGATTGTTGGGGGCGCATTTTGATGAGCTTCTCTGGATGGTTTTGGGAGGGTTTGTAGTGTTAGTTGGGGGTGCATTTTGTCGAGCTTTGCTGGATGGTTTGTTGGGAGTCTGTGCTATTTGTTGGGGGTGCATTTCAATGAGATCTTGTGGTGGTTTTGGAGGGCTTTGTCGTGTTTGTTGGATGTTCGTTGGGGATGCTATCCACCATAATATTTTTTTGTTTCTTTTGATTGAGAGGAATCAAAGGATACAATATGTGGTGTGGAGAAATGCTAAAGGAATCATTACTACTTATTTATTTCTAGAGTGGTTGCTCACATTGCCTCTTGCAAGCTTCTTTATGATATGGGATTTCTGGAATATATAAATATTTATGCAAACCGTTTAATGGTTGCCAGTTTCTTAGTGTTTTATAAATTTTGGGTCAACATACTTGATTCAGTGCTTTATGGATGCAGCTTATTAGTTGACGTTGGGTTTTTTTTGACTTGAAAGAAATATTTTGTTTTATTTGTTCCCTTCTATTTATTAGCAACACAATGAGTAAGAGTAAGGAGGTCGGAATGTCAAACATGAGGGATAGCGATGTCACTGTTATATTTTGTGACCTCTATCTAAGGGAAATCGAGTTGGGAAATAGACCCACCACCTATTTTAACAAAGAAAAGTAGCAAAATCTCATGGCAAAGTTCAAGGAAATGATAGGAAGGAACTACGATAGAATGAAATTCAAAAACAAATAGGATCAACTAAGCAACGATTGGATATTACGAAAGGAACTAAAAGGGAATTTACAAAATTGGGTTGGAATCCAGTGAAGCATACCATGGATGCTTTGGAGGCTTGGTGAACTGAAAATTATAGGTAGTAACCTATCCAATGAACACTTCTTACCTCATTATATACACTATCAAGTTGCTTTAACTAATAGACATGTCACATGTTGCAGGCAGTTCCAGCAGCCAGAAAATTCAAATTCAGTGGCATTGATACGGCTCTAGAGGAGAAATTGGATGGCATTTTGGTGGACTTGTTGTAATGGGAACTCATGTGTTCACCGTAAGTGAGCATGGGTTCACTGACATACCAGAGGACTTGGGGGTCAAACATTTAGGGGATTCTGGTGAAGGACATAGCCTAAACTAGGGGGAGCAGGACTCCACATGCCGGTAAAAGCGGCCTAGGGTGGCGAAAAGGAAAAAAGGATGAGCTGCTTTCATCAGAAGCTCAACAAAAAAAATGCTAGAATCATGTAACAATCAGGCCGGGAGTTCATAGCACACCTCCATAAGCGACTTTCTTCGAGTTCTTGACACTTATCCTGAAGTTAAGTCAGATAAGTTATTCTATCTGAGGTCGCCGAAGTTGCTAGAAGACCCAAGACGCAGACAAATATTCATGCAAATGGACCCTGATCTGCGAGTTGACTATTTACGATTTTTTTTAGATTATTGATGTCATAGAGATATTTTGTATCTGCTATTGTTTTTTTCACTTTTCTTTCGTGACTGTTTATTAACAATGATTTTCCATTCCACATTTGGCTCATAGATGTTTGCTTAGCTTTCTTGTCAGTACAGCCATTTTCTGTTCTTATATATCTTCTAGTTAATGTTGTCTGATTCACACTTTATACATTAATAGAATACTTGTTAACGATGAATCCACATCAACTAAGCTTTAGAAGAAAAGTTACGTCAATCATAATTATGTTGTACGAATAAAACTCCTAAGTCGATCAAAATCTCTGCATGACATCGAGTTATATTGGTGATAAATGGGTCGACGAGCTACTACAAGGACACCCCACACGGTTCAGTAACATGTTTCGTATGACCAAAGTCATATTTCTTGATCTGCTCGATGAACTACAAAGGCATCATGGACTACACGGTTCCTCAAGAATGACAACAAGAGAGATGTTAGCAATAACCCTCTACATTATCTCATAATGAATAAATTAAATGAGCGATGGAGTGATTTCACCATTCATCAGAGACAATCAGCACGTATTTCTCGGTGGGCTTGAAAGCTCTTGTTAGTTTAGCAACAAAATAATTAAGCCAGGGGAATCCTACATTCGAGGGGACTCCTACCAATATTATAAATGACTCGCGATACTTGTCATTTTTTAAGGTAGTTGTTTATATCAAATGACATTTGAACGTCAAAATGAGTTGCATGACACTAACGACTGTAAAAATCTGATCAGACTGCATTGATGTAACTGACGGAACCCATGTGGATGTAAGGATATTCGGTGCTCAGAAGGCCGCATATATTGGATGATATGGATCGTCAACACAAAATGTGATGATCGTCTGTGACTTCAACATGTGCGTCACTTTTGTGATGGCTAGTTGGGAAGGTAGCGCACATGACAGTTGTATTTTTTTTTTTTTTTTGCGACGCGAGACCCACGACACGGCTTCTCGCACCTACCACGAGATTTGTAAATATATCGGCGGGTAAATATTATTTTGTCAAAGCTGGATATCCTTCACAGAGTGGTATCTGAAGCCATATCCCGATTCGAAGTACCACATTCATAACTTCTAAAGATCTAGTGGTGTTGTCGTGGCAGGAAAGAAATGCTTAACAAAAGACATTCATCAACGCGCGAAGTAATTGAAAGAATTTTTGGGGTGTGGAAGAAAAAATGGATCATACTACATGACATGCCGAGTTACTCATTTCCAAATCAAGTGCAGATTGTGGTGGCCACGATGGCAATTCACAACTACGCAATCCACAACTACACTCGACGACATTATTCCAGGTCAAATGTGGACTTCACCCTAGCTGATTAAGATCCCATGCAGGTCCCACCAGAAGCATTCAAATTTTATATAGGCCAATCAATACCACAGACAGAAGTGGAAACTCATGAAGAGTTCACTAAGACGGCGAAGGTACCACGAAAATGGCTGCATTGAGGGAGCAGATAATAAACGAGATTGTTTGATGTTTATTAGACGTCTGTTGTTTAGTTTGTTAACTCTATGTTTTTTAATGTCACTTGCAGATGCATTTTTCAATTGTTAATCATCTCTTCTCGATTTTCATTTTATATGATTGTTTTAGTAACACTGCCGTTGCCGGTCCCAAGCCCGGATGTGAAAAGTGGAGGGTTGCGTTAGGTAGTCGACAGCCAGCGTAAAACTTGTCGAAAAAAAAATCATGACATGAATCCTTTTGATCATTGTGTAAGTGCTTGGGCGTCCACAGAAGCGACGCTGTTGTATGGCTCGAATACGGTGGAAAGTGTGCTGAGGCCGCTACGCCGGCGCCGGGTGTAGTGTCCAGTAAGCGAGGGTTCCCACATCACGGACGGATGCGGGTAAAGAAGTTAGTCGTAATCTTAGTATTAGGATAGGATCTTGGAATATAGGTACTCTCAATGGTAAATTAATGGAATTGGTTGATATTATGATCCATAGAAAGATAAATATCCTATGTATTCAAGAAACTAAATGGGTTGGAGAAAAAGCTAAGGAAATTGATAACTTAGGTTTTAAAGCTATGGTATTACAGTAAGAGTCGTCTTAGAAATGGTGTAGGTATAATTATAGATAAAAGTTTGAAAGATAATGTTGTTAAAATTAATAGAGTTGGAGATAGAATTATAGTGACTTAAGATTATTATTGATACCAAGATTTTTAATATTATAAGTGTTTATGCTTTCATCGAAGTTGGTTTAGATATAGACTTCAAAGATAAATTCGGAATGATTTAGAAGACTTATACACTTGATATCCTCATGAAGAAAAATTTTTATTGGAGGAGATTTAAATGGACGTGTCGGTAGAGTGGTAGAAGATTTCGAAATATTCGTAGTGCATTACTGATTATGGAGTTATTAATGAAGAAGGTAAGCAATTTTAGATTTTCTTTAGCGTATGATATAATTATTACTAATACTTTATTCGAAAAGAGATGAGCGATCTTATTACTTATAAGAATGGATGCTAATAAAACACGAATTGATTATTTTCTTATGAGAAGAAGAGATCGTCGAGATTGTAAGGATTGTAAGGTCGTTCCAAGTGAGCGATTAAGTACGACATCGATTATTAGTTCAGATTTTAAGATGAAGAGTTGTAAAATAAAGAATACTTAGGATTCGACATCGTAGAATAAGATGGGGGCACACTAAAAGACACAAATAAAATTATTTTTATGAGTAAAATTCAAGATTTAAATATTTGGGATGCTTCATGAAGACGCGAATGTTATGTGGGAAAAATTAGCTAATACTTATTAAACAAGTGGTTAAAGATGTACTTGGAGAATCGAAAAGAAAAAGTTTACATAAATAAAAATAGTTGGTGGTGGAATAATAATGTACAGAAAAGATAAAATATAAGAAGTTATGTTATAAAAATTGGTTTAAATGTAAAAGCGTAGAGAATTGGGAAAAATATAAAATGGCCGCGAGGAAGTGTAAAAGAATAATTTGTGACGCTAAAAATTCAACTTTAGTGATCTTTATAACATGTTAGATCTTAAGGAAGGTGAAAAATATATGTATAAACTAGCCAAACAAAGAGAAAAGAAAAGTAAAGATTTAACTCGAGTAAAGTGTATTAAAGATGAAAATCGAAAAGTGCTTTCTTAGAAAAAGATATTCAACATAGGTGGGTGAGTTATTTTGATAAACTTTTTAATGATCGTTGAAAGTACGATCGACCTTAGTGATCTTAATATTGTTAATAATAATAAAACTTTTCACTTTTACCGTCGCATTAGTAAAAAAGAAGTTGATGAGGCTTTAAAGAAAACCAAGGGGGAAAGTCACGTAGGACTCGATGATATCCCGATTGAAGTGTGGAAATGTTTAGGTGATTTGGGGGTTTCCTAGCTTACTAAACTTTTTAATATTATTTTAAAAACAAAAAAGATGCACGAGGAGTGGAGAAAGAGCATTTTGGTCCCCATTTTTAAGAATAAAGGAGATGCACGAGAGTGTGCAAATTATAGAGGAATTAAATTGATGTGTCATACTTTAAAGTTATGGGAGAGGGTAATTGAACATAGGTTAAGACGTATTACGAAGATTTCTCATAATCAATTTGGATTTATGCGTAGGCAGTCTACCATGGAAGCTATACATTTATTAAGAGGTTTGATGGAGAGGTACGGGAGATAATAAGGAGGATCTACATTTGATTTTTATTGATTTAGAAAAAGCTTACGATAAGGTTCCTAGAGATGTTCTTTGGAGAGTCCTTGAGAAGAAAGGTGTTGATTTGACTTATATTCGAGTCATTAAAGATATGTATGCTTAGAGTACATTACATGTGTTCGAGCCGAAGGAGGATTGACCAAGTATTTTACTATTTCGTTGGTTTACATCGAGGATCGGCTTTAAGCCCATATCTTTTGCTTTATTTATGGATGGTCTTGCGGCCATTTACGAGAGGATGTACCTTGGTGTATGCTTTTTGCTGATGATATCCTCCTGGTGGATAAGACGAGAGAAAAGTCCGGGAAAAACTTGAATTATGGAGGTCTACATTGGAGTCTAAAGGTCTTCGTTTGAGTAGAACTAAAGCTGAATACATGGAATGTAATTTTAGTAATAGTAGGTCCAGTGACGAAGTGTAACTTTGGGTGATCAAATTATTAAAAGGTGTGAACGATTTAGATATCTTGGGTCCATTGTTGAAAGCGATGGTGATATAGATGGGGATGTTAATAGTAGAATTCGGGTTGGTTGGTTGAAGTGGAGGAATGCGTCCGACCTATTGTGTGATAGAAAAGTACCGCTTAGATCGAAAGGAAAATTTTATAAGATGGTGGTGAGACCTTGATGCTACTATGGTCGTTGAATGTTGGCCTTTAAAAGAGAAGCATAATGTTAAGTTAAGTGTTGCCGAGATGAGAATGATTAGATGGATGAGTGGCTTTACACTTAGAGACAAAATGCGAAATGAATATATCCGTAATAGGGTTGGAGTTGCACCGAGTGTCGGATAAAATTAGAGAGAGTCGCCTTAGATGGTTTGGTCACATTAAACGTCGACCACTCGATGATCCGATTAGGAGAGTAGATGTTTTAAATACAACTTATGTTAAGAAAGGCGAGAGGCGGACCTAGGAAAACTTGGGCTTATTGCATAAAAAATGATCTTAATCTATTAGAATTAAACGAAAATTTGACACTAAATAGGACGCAATGGAGAAAAAGGATTCATGTAGCCGACCCCACTTAGTGGGATTAAGGCTTTGTTGTTGTTGTTGTTGTATATGATTGTTTTAGGTTTTTTTGTGGACCTGTGAGGTCAACGTTGAGAGTTATGACCTTTACTGTTCTTCTGGATGGCCTGTCGGTGGTTGTTGGTTACTATTACATGTGAAATCCTAATGAATGCAACATAGATCCTCTCTTATGTTTGGTGCATCGGTATATGAGGACTTACTGAATGGTCTTTTTTGGTGATATATATTTGTATTACAGAACTTTGGTTTCCCATTGATGTTGCATGTGAAATCCTAACGAAGTCAAACAAGATCCTCTCTTCTATTCAGTTCATCAATGTATGAGGACCTATTTGATGGCTTTTTCTTTGGTGATATGCACATATAGCACTTGACGTTGGATTCAAGTAGAATAAAAACAACCAAGAGCAGTTTTTTTAGAATGACAACTTTCAAGTAGTGATAAACTCATTGGTGTTGTTAGTTCTCTGAGACCTCACACCTATATTTATTTTCTAATTTATGTTTTTTTATTCGATATTTTTTTCGGCAATTTTCTTTTTCTTATACTTTTTCTTTAGTTTAATTTTTTGAGCTGAAAAATGTTTTCTCTCGTGCATCTTTCAAAAACATGAGCTCCAAGATTTCAGAGACCTCCCTACGTGTGTTCTGTTATTGTGGACAACAAACTTCAGAACTGACGCACGTCGGGTGCACATTTACAGGAGACGGTTCTACAATTTCCCACGTAGTGTCCCGGAGAGTTGTCTTCTTCCGATGGGTGGACAGTCCACCAGACTCGACTGCCGATAGTGATCAGGGTTCGACGGTATCCTTGGATGATAGTGTATCTCGTGACATACTCCGCTCAAGTACAAAATCAATATTATCATTTTAATAATAATTTTAATAATCTTTTTTATTTTTTTGTCAAGCTTGATACTCACTGATAAGTGAGGATTGTTTCATATTTTTTGTACTGGTCTGTATTAGTTTACTACTTCTGTAGTATCGAATATATTGCCAAGACAGTTCAGTTACAAACAACATTTAAACTGGATAAGCACCAGCTGCCCCAAACTGACTCTTATCTGGCAGAAGGCAGAATTAACCAATCCTTGAAGACTTTAACAAATTCTTCCCACTGAATCTGTGAAAGAGACGTCAGCTGAAATTTTTCTATTTGCGGTAACTACCACCTTTCTGCTTCGCCATCTAGCATAGTACCACTTTTTTGTTTTTCAAACAAATTACACCATCTAGAATATTTCCTATCTTCAAAGGTCAATCTTTAGCAATTGTTGTATCACTTACACCCTTTGAATGCAGGTGTTTTGAAAGATTGAAATAGCTTCCCACCCTTGTCCCAGTTTCAGATCTAGGCCCCTATACTGGTGGAGAATCTTTCAATAGCACTCATTTTATTAGCCATTTGTGTTATCAGTTGCATAATGCCCTATAACTCTGTGGTTATGGTGGGGTCGATCGTGATGCGACGGAGATAAACAATATGGTTAGACCAACTTTGACCAACATTCATCTTGACTTTTATAATCATAACCCAATGGGTGATGAATTAGTCTAACTAAATTGTCATAAGATACGTGATATATTGCATCTCTCATATATATATATATATATATATACATATATATATATATATATATATATATATATATATAGATATATAGATATATATATATAGATATATAGATATATGTGTGTGTGTGTGTGTGTGTGTGTGTGTGTGTGTGTGTATATTTGGAAGCATGGAAACTAAATCAGCCAAAACATGAAAACTATACAGAGCTGCTAAATCCATAATTATAAAAATACGTACCCAAAGCTTATGTACAAAGCTCCTAAAAGTAGCTATATAAGGACACACCTGGCTACTCGTCCCGGCGCTTCGTTGCCCCTACCTAAAAGTAAACAACGAAAAATGAACAAACAATAAGCTTAAAGAAATAATCAAGGCCAATATAAGATTATATACTAGATAATAAATAAAAAACATGAAAAGAGAACAAGTAGTATAAAAAGACTACGTTGTAAAATTTAAGTTGTAAGCATGAAATCAGCATAGTCAATAATATTTTCTTTCATTTCGTAGATATCATATCATAATAATTTCACTTATTTAATATATAGAGTTATACAATTATCATATTATTTCATAATGGGTCGTCATTCTGTCAATAAATTTTGGATTTACCCTAACGTAGCAGTTATCGACAGCATCCCGTTATCCACGGTTCTCTAAAGTTCTGCCACCGTCCAATCCCAACGTTTACCAAAGTTTCGTCCACGAATAAATATCAGTAGTCGAGAATACATCTTTATATATAATAGTCTAGTCATACATTACTCGTGATATTTCTTAAAGCATAATACCTAGACTAACATTCATCAAGCATTTCATAAAGCATAGTTACTGAAATAAATTATTTCATCTCTCTTAAGCATGAAGCATAACATAATGAATACCTGAAAGAAGCATTGTGTCATATGAATAATCATCAGAATCATAAAATAGCATAGAATCACTTGTAGTATAATAAAAGTCAAACTGTATTCATAAATTAATTGCAGGTATCTATCTAGAACACGCCAGAATTCTTAAATGCATCATTGTCAACTAGCAATCATATGCAAACCTATAGAAGATTATTTTTCTTAAATTAGCACAAGATTATTTCACCTGATCTGACGGAAAAACCCTACGAGTTCTTAAGGCTCACATCGAGCTCGTCACTTCGTAAAGACAACCTAGGGCTTATAAACAACATAGAGTTTAACAAAATTCAGCTAAAGTTATGACTTAACCCAAAACAAATATTAATTGCCAAAACATAACTCAAAAGTACTTCGACATAAATCGCTCTTCTAAAACTGGCTAATCTTTGTTCTATCACCTCCAACTTAACTTCCCCTTCTCTAAAACTCATACTAAAACACTTTTGGAAGCTTTCAAAATGATTACGACACTTCTAAACACAATCGACGCCTCGAACGACTACAGTAAACTAGAAAAACATGAAAAATGAGGCAAGTCATGACGGAAGTGCCTGGAAGGAAAAGATACTTAGAATTGTGAGAGAGAAATTCATACATACAGAATTTACCCCTAAGCCCTAAATCGTGAGTTTGTCACACTCGGGTACTGCTCGATTCGTTTCTGACTCGCAGCAGTTTGTGGCCCTTACACTGTAGTGTCGGCCGCTAAATGTTTAAGATTTTAATTTAATGTATAAGTATATTAGTTTTGAAAGTAAAACTTTAAATTTTAAAATATGAGAATGAGACAAATCTCATTTATTTAGCAGTTTGAATGAACGAGCGTAATATCGCAGTAACGCATCGAATTCAGAAGAATAGACAGCACTACTTGACAATATCGCTCGTTCAAATAAACTAAGAAAATCATGACATCCGTTCTAGTACGCGAACGTTTATGTGGACCAACAAATTCTCCTATTTAATACGAAAAGAATTAAATAGAGTTTATATTACGCAGGTTCGTCAAAGCTCCCTATAGAGGCGAGCACTTATAATCAATTACTCCTCGGATGAGTCGAAGTCACACTGAGAGAACTCCCGATTTAGATCGAGGTTTTATCTTCATGAATTCGAAGGTAGAGTTTTCGACGTAGTGTGGTAGTAGGAAATCCGACAGGTGAAAGCGCGATGTGGAATAATTATGATAGGAATCGAATGAAAGAAATGTAGGGGATGTCGCGGATCTCGAGAAGAATCTCGATGACTTCACGAACTATCCTATGGTTAGAGCTTTAAATTTTGGAAATGAATTTATTTAAGTTTCGATCGTATCGATTAATTATAGGAATTACGTTTACATAATCACACAATTATGCAAATGACTCGAAAGATAGGAGAGATTACGCCGTATCGGACGACGACCTCGGAATCCTAAGCGAGTTAGGAGCTTATATTGCACAGTGAGGTATGCATAAGCCTAAAAGAACAGGTGAGGATTTATGTCGCACTAGGCGAACTACCTCGAAAGTCACTATGGCACGTTATTTAAAGCTAAGGAATGGTTTTGCGGATGTTGACACGAGTTTTCTTTGTTGAAGATGGTTGTGCTGCCCACCGTGCTCCGAAGCTCCTTGCTAGTGAAGAGGTAGAGTTTTAAGGTGGCGAGGTTATAATATTCGATCAAGTGGCTACATGGTTGAGTTCTTCTAAACATCCTATCTGAAATATGTTTAAAGGTTGTACAGTGTGTAGCAGGGTATATAACACAGGAAGTAAAGCATGCAGTAGGATATAGTACAACGTACTAAAAAGGAACAGTAGCAAGTATGAAAAATAACACGATGTGAATGTAAACAAACCTATATACGCAGGAGATCCATTATTATAGTAAGTCGAAGTGCGTCATGCAAGCGAAAGCCAAGCAGAAAATAGAAAATATCATCCAGAAAGCTCGGGAAAAGACAGCGAATGACTCACGGCAGAAAACTCGAGAAAATGAGTAACAAAAACAAAGTAAATTCATCAAAACCTCAGGAAAATCCTAAAAAAAAAAGGGACCACGAGTGCTTCATCCAAAAATCATACGAAAAATCCGAAGAAAACCGCAAGCACTCGGGTCGGGGCTAGGCTCAGAACTGTGTAGTCTTGCTCGAGGGTCGTCTTAGGCTACTCGATCACCCGGAGTGTATAGAGCCGCTACTCAACTAGAAGAGTGTCTCTTAAACCTAACTCGGAGAGTGTTCATTAACCTAAGACCCGATAATCAACAGTGTGACATGACCAAATTTATAATATAATTTTAAAATTTGTATTTTTAGCATGCACGTGGATTTCGAGCATATAAAAGAGAGTTTTATCAAATTTTTATTGTAGTGGAAATATGTTTTTATTGTAAAATGTAGTGTCATATTCTTATCAGATTTTGAAAATTAGGATTGTCCACGAGTCGATCGTTTCGTCGGGTGTAGGGTCACTAGCAATCCTAAGAAGGCACGGGTGCCCCGCTTGCCTTATAGCGGTGAATGATACTGTCATCCTACTCTACCACCGGTTTGCCTTTATCATCAACACCGTTACTGCCCCAAAACAAAATAAAACCAACTCCGAGTGAAGCGGGGAAAACATGTCAATCAGCGGAAAAAGGAAAGAAAGAAGATTAACCCACCTCCAAATCCGAAAAGGGCCAAAGCGGGAGGAGGGTTAATCTAAAACGCCCCTAAAACAAGTAAGAGTAGAATGCGAAAGCAAACCCGAGGTCCTCGAATCAATCCCGAGGATATCATTTTCTTACTCTAAGCATAGCCTGGATCGACCAAAGAGGGTGTCCGCTGCATTCGAACAAAAACAAAACAAAAAAGTGAAATGCGAAAATCTTTTAAAACCTCGTAAATCAAACGGGAAAGAAATGACTCGAGGAAACCTACTATCGAAATCTCCGGACCCGTATTAAAATCCGGATTTTTAGATCTCGAATTAATTTTCGATTCTGAAACACGAGCTCTCCCGGTAGAGTCCACCTACGGACTCGGGACCAAGACTACAACAATAGGAAAAATCGGTAAACTTCTAATACATAAGAAAGTGAATGTACAAGCTCACTATAAACTTCCAAATTAGCATCAGATTTCACCGAATAAAGCATCTAAGGGATGTTCCAAGTATCGTGCTTAAATTTCTTTCCCACAAGCAAATCGAGAAACATTTTCAAATCCATTCAATCAACTCCATAGACAAGTATAGCAAAAAGCAAGACCAACATCACCTCAATCACCCCACCAAGGCTCTCGGCCAAAGCTGCAAACAGGAGAAGGGGCTCACGGCCACAGCTGCAGCAAAGGGATAGCAGAAGTAAAGCCCCCATGCCACGAACCACCACTATGAGGCTCACGGCCAAGCTCCTACAAACCTCCCACACTAACTTCGAGTTCCTCGCAAATGCATGAAAAATAAGTCCATCAAATAGCCATAGAATTAGAGTCATATAAAGCTTAAACCAAGCCAACACAAGGCCTAAACCCGAGTCATACAAAGGCTGCAAAGAGGGAAGTTACACGAACAGCAAGAACCAAAACCGAGCCCCCCTATGCCATAGGGATAGCTGCTAGGCAGCAGCAAACAAAAACAAAACAGGCCCCCCAAATCAGATTATAGCAATCCCGACACAAAACCAAAGTAAAAGGGTGCTAAAGGGGCCAACCCAAGCCCGTATAGAATTAAAACCAGAGCCACAGTAAAGTTGAAAACGAGCCCAAGATCAAGCCACAGCAGGGACACAACAAGGCTAACAGAAAAACCGAGCCTCATAAGGCTAAAACCAAGTCCTGGATAAAGCTAAAACAAAGAACACAACAGGACCAATAAAACTGAGCCACATAAAGCCAAAGACAAGCCCAACCATGATTGAATCCAGGCCCAACATAAAGCTAAAGTAAGCTTTCCTCAAAAGCTCAATAAATGAAACACATATATTTAAATGTAGCCTTGGCCTGAAATTGAGAAAGAGGCCAAATTTGGACAACAATAACACTTCCATGCCTTTTATACATCAATTCATAAAATTACTATATGCTTGCCAACAAGAAAAAACAAGGCTTAGAAAACCTTCCAAACTCATTTAATCATGCTTTTATAAAGAGCTAAGGTACAAGGGGCTCAAAAATCAGGCTTCCATGTATTCAAAATATAGAGCCATCACATGCTTAACATGAGAACATACATGGGGCTTCCTCAAACGGAATCAAAACTTCCCTCTAGCATGTAATTTTGATAAAGGAAAGCCATAAAGAGCAAGAAATGAGCCCCTCCACATGCATATTGAAAAGCTAGAGGAGTTCCTCCATAACCCATGCTAAAAAGAGACTAAGAAAGGGGCCTCATAATACATACCCCAACATGCTAAAAAAGAGACTAATAATCTTGCCTTGACATCATATTTCGTGCTTTTAAATTGCTCTAAATGGCAAGAGGAAGAGAAGCGAGCCCATCTTATAGTGTATATGCATGTAACAAATTTAAACCAGTACTCAAATCTAGCCCTAGAACATGCTTAAATTTTCTTTATCCCTACTCATGCTTCAATCAATAAAGTGCTGTCAAACATCTACATAAGATCATGCTAGCATGCCACTATGTAGAGGAGGTAAGAAACCATCATTTTAAGCAATCAAACAAGCCATTCCATAATACATAAACATCTAGCCGAAGCTATAAACAGGTAGAACCGAACCAAAAGCAGGGCCACGAGCACCCTGAGCCAAACCGAGAAGAGAAGGGGGAGAAGAGAGTACCAATTAGTGTAGAGTACACAGGAAGAGTAAAGAAAAACAGGCTCCAATCCAACAGCAACTCCCCCGCCTCCAAGAGAAATCAGCCAACCAACCCATGGAAGACCCAAATAGGTCACATTTATAAGATGAAAGGGGGGGAGTGCTGAGGAAGACTCACAGAAGATAAGCCCCAAGTGGGACAGCCTCGGGCAGTAGCGACAGGGAAAGGTCGCAAAGGAGAGCAGGAAACCGCCAAGGATAAGAGATGGAGGCGAACGCGTGCGGCTCGAGAAGGAGAAGCCCCGCAGGGACACGCTCAAGTATGGGGAAGACAGAGGTGGTCGGGGTGACATGCTCGAGCGCGGGAGAAGCAGGGAACGGGAACTTCCCATCGTGCGAGCGAGAGGAGCAGTGAGCCGATCGAACGGGTAAGGATTAGGGCTTAGGAAATTTTTATAAGGAGAAATGTATAAGTAAGCATATATTAATAATAATAATATAAATATTATTATTATTAAAAAGATAATTAAAATCGTTTCATAAATTTCGTCCCCGACGGGCCGTCGTCGCAAATTAAATATCAATTTTAGGTGAAATCGACGTTCCGGACGCATCGGCACAGTCCGTTTCGTCATCCGAGGTTGTCTGGGCAACCTCGTCGACGGTCGCGTCGAAAGTGCGTCAAATCCGACATTCTGCGAAGTTCGACTTCGACGTCGATCGTCTCGGCATCCTGACTTCGGTCTTGATCCGTCGCGGAATAACTCAAAGCGTCGAGGCCGTGGCTCAAGGAATTTGTGCTCGGTGGTGCAAGAAACGTGCACGAGGCTGTCCTAAAGTCCGGCGGTCCTATAGGGACTCAATTTGGATTCCTAACGTCAATTCCAACCTGCTATGAGCTAGAGGTATGGAATTTCGTCCGGGATTCCAAAAGAGTGACGAAGTGGCTTCGAACATTCTAATACGAGGTAGGCCCGCTGCTAGGAATCTAAGATCGGCGGGGAAGCTCCTAAAGCTAGAACCCTAAATCCTAGGAGGAAAACTAAACCTCGACAAAAGTGAGGTCAACATGTAGCAAGGGTCGTAGATATCTCTTGTGTCTTCTACCGCGTGAACCGAACAGAGAGAATTGAACAAGGAGCAAGAAGAAGGGAAAACGAAAGAGGAAGTAGGAAATGCAAAGCTCACATCCTAAGCAAACGAAAGAAATGAAATAAATGGCCAGAGAGGTGATGGGCTACAGTAACAGAGTAACTAGGGACAAAAATTAGGATTTAATTAAAGTTTAATTAAATTAATTGAACTTATAACTTTAAAAATTTTATATCTCCCAATCCATTCAATATTTATGCATTGTGCTTCATGTGTAGAATTAAAAAAAAATTTATTTCGATCAAATTCCTTGGAGAAAACAATTTTATGGTATTTTTCAATTGTGTAGAACTTACCTAATTTCTCAAAATTTGAGTGTTAGAAGTAGTAATTTGAAGGAGCGGGCACTGTTGTCAACCTTTTCCCCCTTCACTTTTCTGTCTTGCACCTAATTGGAGTCTATTTATATATTTTTCTGTTGGAATTAGGGTTAGCTTATGTGTGATTTCTCTTTCCAGATTTTGTGTGGAGTCTTTTTCCTCTTACTAGGGTTGTGCTTGACGACAGGTGGTGGCTCCGATGGTATTCTGCTTAGAGGTGGTCTTGTATTATCTCTAATTTCCGCCCTATCATCTTCCCTACCGCCTCTAGCAGCCGCCTTGCATCCAAATTTCCCCTTCTAGCCCTCCACCATCAGTCGTCCCTCTTCCTCCACCCAACCTGCCATTTGTAAGCCAATATCTCCCCTTCTCATTACCACCCACTGTAGCCGCTTCCACTGCAATTTCAGCATACTTGTGCAGCCGCCCACCTACGGTTTTCCCTTTCTCCTAATCAGCAACCACCATATCCTCACCCCTACCATCACTGATTACACACCACATACCCCACTACTGACCAACACTATGCCGACACTGCCACTAATCTCAGATCGTATTCAGCCTTAGATGAAGTTTGTGTTTGTTGTGTTTTGTTTATGTTTTGTGTCCTCGTTGTATCTCTAATCATTTGCTTAATGAAATTTGTTTTCGGTACTAATGATTTTGATTAGTTATGGTATCATTTGGTATTAGCGCTAGCCTAACTCTAGCCCCATCCTAGAATTCCCAAGCATCCGCCATAAAGCAAAATTTTCTTCCTAACACCAAATAACCTTTTTACTTCCAAAAAACTCAAACTAACTATATCACCTAGGAGATGCATGCCCGAGCCTATCCAAGAAGATATACCGTGAGAGATGCCAACTTCAATAGAGAATGGCGGACATTGAGAATGACACTTTGGAGGGGATTACCCTTGATGGTAATAAGGAAAGCCCAAGAGGAGAAAGAGAAAAAAATTTCAACCCCTTCCATAGGGTGCATGTCAATGATGAAAGACCAAGACGTTTCGAAATCTAGTATCAGAGGAGGCATCAATTAGAGAACCCAGACTACAGAATCAAAACAGATCTACTAAAATTTGAGGAATTTATGGATCCAGAAGAAATTGTTGATCAACTACAATTTGTTGAATGGATATTCAAGTCTAAAGATGTGTCAGAGAATAAGATGGTAAAATTTACTGTTATCAAATTAAAGAAAATTACCTCTTTGTGATGGGAGAACTTATACAAACAGAGGAAAAGAGAATGCATAGATAAAATTACCAAATGAAAGAAGATGAGAAAGTCATGTAGAAGTCCATGCAGAAGAAATATCTTCCACCTCATTATCATCAGGACATGTTTCTGAAACTCCACGTCTATAACAGTGAGACCTTTCTGTGGAGAAGTTTGCTCAGTTCGACCACTTACAGATGAAATGAGTTGACTGAGTCAAAGAGAACACTGTGGTCGGTATGTTAGAGGACTAAAACTCACTACTAGTAATGTGGCATAGCTTCAGTCGTGTTGGTCATTTAGGGATGTCCAGATATTAACACTGAAAGTGAAAATATAATAGAAACAGAGCAAACAGCCACCACCAGTCGGATAATCATCCATAGTTGGCGACATGAGTAGGAGCACACCTCAGGGAGTTGAGAAAGCTAGTTCTGAGAAGGATAGATCCACACCTAGTGAGAATAAGTCTAAAAAGAGTAGCACGCCTACTAAAGTCCCCGCAAAAAAATGCTTCAGATGCCACGAATTTGGTTGCATTGCCTCCTGATGAACCAAGCCACCTATTTTACTGATAAGAGTGACTTGAAGAAATTTAGTAATGGGAGAAAGCTGAGGAATAGGGTGAGGTATTTGTGCCTCGACGGATCCTACATGCTGAGGATACAAGGTATCCGCAGTAGCTTCGCCATAATATATTATGCACCTACTGCACGGTGAACAAAAAGATATGCAATCTCATAATTGAGGGGAGAGGAGTACGAATGTGGGATCTACATAGAGGGTAAAGAAATTGGGTCTTATGACTCAGAGACACTCCCAGTCATATTCTCTGACGTGGCTGATAAATATAGTCAACGTTGACCAGAGGTGCTTAGTAGTTTATTATCGGGATTTAGCTACAGTATTAAGTGTGGTGCGATGTGGTCCCTATGGATGTTTGACAACTTTTGTTAGGGAGATTGTGTCAGGTTGATCGGAGAACTCAGCACAACAGATTTAGAAACACATATTCCTTCACTAAGGATGGGAAGTGTGCCATCCTACTGCCTTTGTTGGGGCTGAGATCACAAGAACCCTTACCAATAGAGCAGCATTGGTGAGACCTATTTTTGTAATGTCAAAGGATGATAGGACCGAGACAGCACCTCCAGAAACATAACAGGTACGATTGAGAGCATTTCAGGATATCACGATCGACACAAGATAACCAGCTCCACCAACATGGGAGAAGATTCAGGTTATGCCCACTCTAGATCTGGTTACACCGAATGTGAATTGCTTTGGAAGCATTCATCAACAAAAGCAAGACACGCAGTCAATTCAGTTTTGCAATAGACTCCAAGAAGATTGGATCGAGGTGGATGTTTGCTCGTAAGTTGGGGAAGACCCTTAGGTGCCTTAAGAGACAGTGCAATAGACTGTGGGATCCAAATGGAGGCCCCTGTTTTCTTTCTCCTCTTGAGTTTGCTGGAGCCCTTGCTTGCTCGATCTCTTGGTTGGGTTCCCTCGACCTCCTTATTGGCTCACTCGACACTTGTGCTTAGTTGGTTGTTGCACTACTGAGGTATTACTTTTGTTGTTTTATGGTTTGGCATGCATGTTAGTTGTGAAGTGCTCTTGGTGGTAAAGTTTTACCAGCTACCCCTCCCCTTTTCATCTCTTCTCATTGCAATTTCTATAATTTCTTACATTGTTGAAAATGGCATTAAATATATGGGGCTTGAGTTTCAAGCATTAAGTAGAAGCTTTAAATGGCATGTGATACTTCCTCTATTAGTATTACTTTGGGCTTAACATGTTCTACTTGAAAGCTTTGGGGTTTTACCTCTTTGTGAAGTGCATACATGTGAAAGTGGTATTTCTTTCTTTCCCCTTTCCTTCTTTGATGCATGGTTTAATAATTGTTGGAACGTGGCATGTTGTTAGATTTGGGGCTTGCTTGGGCTTGTTTGCTTTGCACTCTTTCATTGCCCTCTTGTAACTAGTTTTTGGACTTGCACATCTATGCTTTTAACGTTTTTTACTTATAATGATATCATGGCATGGAAAATGGGGGGAAGGAAAGCATGCTTGTTGGGAAAGTTGGACTTCATGTTGAGCCTTCACAAATATTGATATGCCTCTTCCACCCATGTTACTTGTATTTTTTGGAAGGTTGAGGAGCCTATTTAGAGGTTCCTTTGTTTGTTAGCTACTTTTATAAAGTTTAAATGAAATTTAATGGCTCCAAGTGTGGCTATTTAAGTTGAGATCTTGTTGGTTTGATGAGCGACTTGAAAGGCTACTTTGTGGGTTTGGAATGTTGGACCTTTGGCTCCCTACTTGGGTTATGATTTTGCAATACTTAGGAGACATTGGTTGGGGAGACTTGGTGTTGGAATGCTCGTTTAAAAAGTGTCTAATATAATCCACACTTAATTTCATTTCATTTTTGTATCATTGCATAAAAAGATTCATGATTTGTTAGAAAAATATGGAAAAGTAGGTAAAGATTGGGGGCTTGGGTTTTTGTTGTTTATATTGCCCCCTTTGCACATTGTGGGGCTCGGTTTTTCTGCTTTGTTGCCCCTGTGCTTTGCCTGTGTGAGGGCTCAGTTTTCTGCTTGGCTGCCCCTGTATTCAGCCCATTTGAGGGTTCGGTTTTCTGCTTTGTTATCCCTGTGTTTAGCAAGTGTAGGGCTTGGTTTTTCTTCTATGACTAGCCCATGTTCTCTGTCTTTCGACGGCTCGGGTTATGACTCATGGTGGCTCAGTTTTAGCTTGTCGTGGCTTCACTTTGGCTCGATGTTTAGTTCGGTTTAGTTGGACTGGGTCTTACTTCTAGCATAGAGAGTGGCTTGGGTTTGACTTGGTGTGGTTTTGTCTGGGGCACATTTTGGGGTAGGGGATAGCTTAGAGGTCGGGCAGCTTCGAGTCGCCAAATTTAGGAGTTCCTTGTCCTACCTCTTTGAAGTCTTGTGACATCACTCGATGCTTTACATTTTGGAGTCTCCTGTTGAGTCATGCATAGTCGTTTGAGTCATGCCTTCGGGGTGTCATGGGGGAGTCCGGGCTTGCTATTTCAGGTGATGAAAGGTGGCTTCTTTTAGGAGTCTTTTAGCGTGTCTTCCCGGGGAGCGTGAGTCTCTAGGACTTAGCCTTTGTGAGGGTCGTCAGGAGTTCGGGGACATCCACTTTTATGCGATTTTGAGGATCAATCCACCTCCTTTACGTCATCCTTTTAGGTAAATCGTCTCATCTTTTCTTTCTTGCTTCTTGGCCTGATTTCTGCACTTATGTACGAGGCATAAGTGTGCACGTATAGTCTTTTACTATATGTGAGCAATCAAGCAAGGTTGTAAGTAGGATGGTTCGGGGTTTGGGCACAAGTGATGAAAGAACCACCTAGGCATGTGTGAGAGGTACTAGCACGATCCTGACTCAGTGGCCTTACGAGGATGAGGGATCGGCAGTACCAAATCTCTAACACTTAGTAAAGGGGTACCCCTCGCCTCTACAGGAAGTTGGAAGTTCTCACCTGCTAATATGACTGATCTATTCACTTCAATGTATAATTTTTTTTTAAAATGAATGATAAATCAAAATCTCTTTAAAAAAAAATGAAATGAAATCTTTCCTAAACATTTTATAACAAGAAAATTCACGAGTCAGTCGTATGAATCAAGTTAGGAGTATCCTTCTTTTGTAACTGTTAGAATGGGAACCTTTTACTTGGTATTGGATCACACATGCATGGTGATTCATTAGAGACCTAAAGTCTTTGATTTGACATAGGGTCCTGATTTTGAGTCCTCCCCACCATTATGCTTACAGGCTTTCCGTGTATTTCGTACAATTTTCTTTAAGTTTCCACGAGACATTTGCGGGCTTTCTTCAGGCTTTCTGTATTTCTCACGATTTTTCTTGACTTTCTTTGAGCTTTCTTTTCGCTTTGTCATTTATCGCCTCGTATGTTGATGCACGTTCGCTAAACTCATTACTATACTTGCTTGCTTGTGCTTGTGATCTTGTTCCTATTCACATGAGATAGCAGGCTCGCCAGACATACAGGTTCCTTTTATATTTTACAGCAGTTTACTTTCCTGCGCATACTACTGCTTTCCTTTACTGCACATTTACTACCTTTACTCTACTACTGTTTTTTCTTATTGTACATGCTACTGATTTCATTTACTGCACATTCTATATTATTGTTTTTTTCTTTATTACACTTTCTACTGTTTCTTTTATTTATGTGCGCTATACCTTGTAGGGTAGGAGGTCAGTAGTATAGTTTCATAGGGGATATCCAAAATAAATCACTGACCCAATAATTGCATGTCCACTTTAAACTCAATACTGCTACAACATGAAGTATGGAGCAAAATTTTGAGGGCAGCGCGACAAGGGTACAGCAGATGGAGAAGGACAATCTACAACAGCAAAACGGGACTACATCAGCAAAACCTTTCCTTAGTCTAAATAACGAGTCATAGGACTTCGAGGCATTCCGCCTAGTGCGACATAAATCCTCGTCTTGTTTTTTAAGCCTTTGCACAGCCATGTTGTGCAATTTAAGTCTTAACTCGCTTTAGGTTCCGTGGTCGTCGTCCGACACGACGTAAATCCTTCTTTCTTCTAGGTTATTTGCATATTCGGATGTTATGCAAATATAATTTCTATAATTAATAATTGGCAAAATTAAAATTCAAATAAAGTCGTTTCCAAAACTTAAAGCCCAACAATAGGATAGTCTGGAAGTCATCGAGGTCCTCCTAGAGATCTGTGACATCCCCTACTTTTCTTTCATTTGATTCCAGAAATAAATATTCCACCTTGTACCTTTCCCACTTGACTTTCCTACACACCACTTTGAAAACCCTAACATTTGAATTCATGAAGATAGACACCTCTGATCATCATCGAGAATTCTCTCAAGTGACTTCGGTTATTTGAGAGGTAATTGAGTCTAAGGGCTTGCCTCTATAGGGAGCTTTAAGAACCCAGGTAATATAAACTCTATCTAATTTTTAATATTAGGTAGAGAAATTTGTCGGTCGAAATAAAAGGTTCGCATACCAGAACAGATGTCATCAATTCTGTAGTTTATTTGATCGAGTCATATCATCAAGTAGTGTGTCTATTCCTCGAGATAGATGTGTTGCTTGCGATATTGTACTCGTTTATTCAAATTGCTAAATGAATGAGATTCATCCATTCTCATTTTTCAAATTTAAAATATTTTTTAAAAAAATCAATATATATTAAATTAAATCAAAACACTATTTTATAAAACTACATTTCATAATTTTCCAAAAATTTACGCAATTTAACGGTCGACACCTCGGGAGCAGCGGTTTCAGGATCGGCAGAGGCTTCACTGGAGACGCTAGGGCAGAAGACTTTCGCGCGGTTTTGAGATCGCCAGAGGCTAGAGGAGTCTTCGTGAGACACTGTGGAGCAGGGCAACGGAGGTTTTATCAATCGAGAAAGCGGGGCCGCAGGGTCGATCCCGCGGCCCGCGTTCCGCGAGCGGCCGCAAACGCTGCAGGAAAGAGAAAAAATAAAAGAATTACTTCGCGGCTTGGGCGGTGCCGCTCGAAATAAGCGGCCCCAAACAGAGCCTTATTTTGATAATCGCTGTCCGCAAAACAACTTTTTAAGGCAAATCATTGGGAAGACCAAGAAATAGTTCTCAAGATATTTTTACCACAGGCAAATAGCAAGTAGAAAAGCTGACCAAGTGAAGCCTTAGTGAAACTAGAATCATGACTGACTAGAGCCCAGTTTATAAATGCCTATAGAAAATCCACATAGAATATAAATATAGAGACTGTCTCAATGACAACTAGATTTTTTCTGCATTGGAATTTGATCATTTGCAGCTATATATTTCTATTACAATAAAAGACTTGTTCTCAAAACTTATAATCATTTTTTTGTTCACCTATTCAGAAAAAGGGTTATAATCACATTAGAAACTTATTCCTGCTTATACAAAAATCCAAATACAAGAGTAAGGAACAAGTAATGTACTCAACATGTTCTTGGCTGGAGCCTTTGCAATAGAAATTCTTTTATTATATCATATGTAAACTAGTTTGAATCAACCAGTAAGCAATAGCTAATATGGTCAATATTGAAAATATTACTTCTTAAATATTAAGCCTCAAACCATGATCAGTTTTTTTCTTTCAACAAGTTAGAACTTTCTTATCTAGTGGAGCTATAAAGCATGACATCAAACTCTTAAAACCGTCAGCTCAAAAGAAATAGATTAACAGAAAAAATCTCCAATACCATCTGAAATGATAGGGGGAGACTATCTTCAAAATACATTTTAAACTGATTTCAAGCATTATTAAATTGGACAGATGCAACACACATTAAAAGATACACGTGCACTTCAAAAAACAAAATTCTTACGAGAAAAAATTTATTTTCTCAAAGGAATAATGAATATTAGAATTTTCTTGAGCCAAAACATACATTTAAAAGAAGGAGCAAGGTGACACTGGCCTCTTGAAACGATGACTATGTTTTTTCGTTTCAACTCAAAAAGGATTACTATAGTACAAAAATTAGTAATATAAGCCACAAAACTAATTGTCTGGACTAGTTCAGATCCATTTATTTTGACTGTGAACTGCATTAAGCAAGATAGTGTTTAACAACCCGAAGGAAATAATTGGCATAAGAAAACTATCGAATCAAATAAATTTAGATAGGGTTCCTATATATTTTCAAAAAATAAAATGTTGTTCACCAACCTAGAATGATGGAAATTTCAGCATGTGTATATTTCTAAGATAAATATCAGTGTTATGTTCAACTAAAGCAAATAGACATGAATAGGTCTAACCATGTATAAAGAATACGCTCCAATGACTTCTGAACTTGTTCATGCTGGAAGAAGGTTACATCAGGAACAGTTCTTGGACAATCAACAGCAATCTAAACAACAAAAATACAGCAAAGATAAGAAGAAAGAATAATTCCTGAATGAAAACAGGTTTACTAAACGAACAAGGCATGATGGTTGGCTAAAAGAGAAAAAAACCTGGCGAAGCATGCTGATTTCATCATCTGAACGTTCAGAATCAGGAATGTCATAGAACTGAGCAACCGAATCAAGGTATTCCAGTCGTTTCCTTGACAAAACCCCCTGTCTTCTATCTGAATTAGGTGGTGCATATCCCTGTTGTCAGCTAATATCTGAATTTCGGGCATGCAGCATACGATTTATGATCATGCAAGTGCAACAGTTAAGTGATGAAATTCCATATTAACAGCTGCTCCGGTGCGATCTAACCATGTCGGTGAAAATTATGCCAAAAAATGAAATAAAGCAATTGTTGCCCTATAGTTTCTGTGCAGGGTTCAATAGCAGTTTCTAAAAGAAGAAAAGAATTAGCGACCACAAGGTAGAATAATATAATAAGAAACCATGTATCTCATCTTCTCAAGCCAACACATGATTAGGAAAAGCAAGGAAGTACTTAAAATGAAAAGCTTTAGAGTTTCTTCAGAAAACTAGTACAGATTCAGATTGACTAACGCCAATCATTACAAGAAAGACTAGTTGATAAGCGGCCATGTTCACATTCACCGTATATTGATAAGTATCACATAAATTTTGTTCTTAAATTTAAGAAAATAAACTTAATGTGAACTCCTACTGAAATAATAAAGATGAAAAGATCAATTTCCCTTACCAGCTTATGAGCAACCACTATCTAGGTCAACTTCAATCCTTTTCAATCATTATATTTTTTTACACAATGCTTAAATTTAATGGAGCAACAAACTGAAATAGGCAATAGTGGAAGATCTAAAGAGTCGTCCCATATTACTTTACCAGATCCAACAGAAAATAACATTCCTCAACAGGTCTATGTGAAAATGAATTTAAAAAAAATAAATAAAAATTAACAGCAAATTGAGCATCATGTTCAAAGTTGTCATGAAGCCTTCACTGAATGATAGTATATAAATATTTTCAAATGCAGGAAACTATTGGTGTTTACCCAAATATTATTTCAGTTAAAGTCGAGGAGATGAAATGAACTCGCTAGGAATCAGGTACAGGGCATTAAAAGTCACTTGCCCGAGCACAAAGGGCACTGCCCCAACCTGAAGGCACTTCATAGGGGACTCAAATGAAAAATGTTATTGAGAAGCAGCAACTACATTTCTTCAGTGACACATTTAAAGCACTTACTAAGGCAAAAATCTACCTGCACTTGTTGAGTTCTAATCAGTATATCCACATCATGTAATTGGATATATGATGAATTAATTTATTAAATTAGAATATAATCTCTTCTATAGCGCCCAAATATAATATAAACTTGATGTCAAAAGGTACAACAAAAAATTTCTTAGTGTGAAACAATAAAAACCTTTCAATTTCTTTTTCACTTCAGCTCTCTTTACATTTCTCTCTTCATTCTCCTTGCCGAAGATGCAGACCAGATCTCATGTGACTTGTAAGCAGGGTAATATTACTACAGTAGATCTGGATCCAACAATTGGCATAAATTGTGACAAGGTTCTACCATGTTTTATGCTACTACAGCTTGAAAATTATAAGAGATAAAAAAAGCCAAGCCATAAAAAACATTCTGGACTTCTTCGAGACTACAAATGTTTGTAATCTCCACTGGATGATGCTACGATTACGAATATAAACCAAATGAACAAATTTACAGTAAATAAGAAATTATAGCATAGATTTTGCAAAATTGGGCTGGAAACAATACTTCTAGTGATAAAGCACATAAGGAAAGCTCCAAATGTGAAGCTCACAAGAATTTGCACATGTCGAAAATAATCTAAAAAGGTGAAAGATAATAAAAGACAAGAAAAGGATAAGAATGAGCTTGCCAAATAGACTTTTGAGGATCATTTGAACTTTTTTCTAAGAGTCTTTTAAATCAAGATTAGTTAGCAAACAAAAGTTTGCAATATCTCTAAACTACCAGCACAGCACCATGGATGCGAGCGATTGACAGAATAAAGAAAAAATACAGAGGTTGCTGAGAAAATAAATTTGATGCAAAACGATTATTCACAGTAAATGACCATTTTATTTCATCTCTAGTTATGTCACAAAAGCGCAATCCAATAACTATAGTTTTCCTTAAATCCTAAAACGCCATACAAAAGAACAAATAGAGAAACAAGTATTGTTTGCCATCCCCACCACAAAAATGGTAATGAGCAATAAAAAATCTTTATTTTGTACCCGGTGACTGCAAACTGTCTCGATGAAGTTGTAACCGTGAAACCATTCCTAAATTGAGTCTCTTGAAATTGTTATTTATGACTTCAGTGAACTAGCTTATCAATCCCGACACTAATTTTCAGAAAGTAGAGATATAATGATGCTCAAGTTAACTGATAGAAGCAGGAAAAAAAGTATGTACTATAGAATAGTGTAATTAAGGTACTGTTCTGTGATGATCGAAATGACAACATTCAAATTCATGCAACAAAAAGTCTATCTCATGATTCCTTCATAGTATACTGATTTTACAATACTTAGGACAATGTATAATACCAAGAAAAAAACCTACCGAGAGAAAATTGCCTTGAATTGAAAGTTAGGTCTACAGAGTTGTGTTTTGAAACCACTTTATTAATGGAATTCCATGTCTTCACACAGATTTGATGTAACACGAACATTTGAAAGAGTGTGAAAAGCTAGATGGATAATTGTAGGTACTTTCTGCAAGGTTTAAACTGATATGCCTAGAAAAAATTTTGGTTGTCTAGTAACAGCAGTGTATCGCCGAAGATAGAAATGAGAGCATTGCCAGCGGAGAAGGCTTGAAGCCAAGGAAACCAAGTGATTAAATTAATAGAAAAATTCTAATTTCAATAAAAAGATACAAAATACCTAATCTAAATGAAATGATTAAAATAAATCATAAATCTAATCACTTATACACCCATTGTACTTAAAATAAATGCATAACCAACATAGACATATAAACATGATTGGATGCATCCTCATCTTCATTATCCAGAAGTTTCAAGCAATATTTTGTCCAATCCCAGATCTAAATCATATTTAAAATAATGTCCATCAAGAAAAAAATGTCAAAATGATCCCCTGGCTCTTTACAAATGGTCATTCTAATCCCAGAGTCTATAAATATATCAAATTAATCCCCACAGTTTTTAATATGTGCTGAAATAGCACTAGACTCTTTTGAAAAGAGGTGTGGTTCAACCCTATTAAAAGTTTCTAATGACTAAATTGCAAGTTTATAGACTTTCAGACTAAAATGGACCATTTTGGCACTTTCCTCTATTCCTCAAAAAGGAAAATTATGACTTTGATTAAACAATAGAATAATAATATGATTGTATAGTGAATCTTGAGAATTTTTTAGCATCACAAACAAGCTTTGCATGTATTTTCCCCAAATAAACCATGCATCCTGATCAATTAAATGGCATTGGTTTTATCAAAGGCGTGATACTGAACAAGAATAATTCAAAATTTTGAGACAATGTTTGATAAAAATTTAATGTACTCCAATTGATTTGTTGATAAAGATGAACCAGTGAACAAGCGAAGAGGGATAGAAGCATGGGATGGTTTTGCAGTGATAAGATCAAGATAAGTATGGTTGTGATCAAACAATGGGAAAGACAAGGAGTGCACAAAAGTAGAAATTGGACAAACAGGCAAGTGCTAAGGCAGGAAAGCACACAAACAAGCGAATGCATAGGTTTTGCGGTGAATCAAGTAAGAGCAAAAGTAATTGGATTCTGTATGACACGCAATAGGAATGGCATGCAAAATGCAGACTGCAAGAGTACAGATGAATGTGAGTGTAGCGTCTAGGTATTATAGCGATGCACAATCTATGATGCAAAATAGTGTGAAGATGAAACAGCTTTAGGAGAAGTTGGGGTAACCTAGCAAAGGAATATCAAGATGCAAACTTACAACTAAATAATGTATGGTCTTGGAGCAACAAATAAAAATAAAGTATTAAGGGAGAGAGATTAGAAGAAGTATCAACTTTCATTCATTAAGCCACTGATCTCATTATAAGAAATTCGAATCCATATTTAAGGAAAAATACTTACTACCGAAAAGACTGAAATTTAAATTAATCTAAACCTATTGAATAGTTCAAATTCAAACTTAATATTATATGAATATATAATTAATTTCAAATTCAATTAAAATAAATCCATAAATACTAATTTAAATGAAACAATTAAAATTAAACCTAACTTATTTTCTTGCATAACATCATAGGGTAAATATGGTATCCTCATGGGTGTAGTGGAATTATGTGGTTGAATATCTAAGATCAAGCCTAAATTATTTGATTATAGCTTTACATAAGTCAAACATAAAACTCTATTGAAAAATAGAAACTGTAGAAGTATGGACAAATTTTCCATTGTCTTAATTGTGAATGTAGCATATGCTTGCCTTAGACTATGAATGCAGGTTTGATTCAATGCGCAATCTAAAAATCGTTGTCTAAAAAGTTACTAGTTTCCCATTATAAGAAGTAGAAACTATAACAAAAAACAAGAGTTCCCATGCATAACAAACCTATTGCCTATTGTTAAATCAAGAGTAAAATAACTTCAAGACACAATCATTAACAGGTACTTGTACCAAAAACTATCAACAAAAGATTCTTACCAGAAGAAGCCTCCAAACATGAGGTCGCATGTAAGGTGGTACACCACTCCATGCTAATTCACGCAACTTCTCTGTGCCATCAACAATAAAGCAAAATGTCAGTCTTCTGGTTCAAGCTAATGTGGCAATCTTTTGGTGAAAAGGTATTAGAAAACCAATGATAAAGGAAGTACTATAATCAGAAATACGTCAGATTGTATGTACCCTAGAAATGTTTAAAATCAAGTAGTTATCAGTTTTATGAAAAAGAACCTTGTACATATTGCTTCATCAAAAAATACGAAAAATCCTATTTGGTAATGTTTTATCAGAAATAAAAAATTATAAATCAGAATTCGAAGCACTATGGATGAAAACCTTCGTGTTTATAGTGGTTAAAGACATGACATCAAAATGTGGTCTATTGATAATTATTTATTTATTTTTATTGGTCGATTTATTTTCGTTTTCTTATTTTAACAATTAAAAACATGTCAATGATGATTGTCGGACATTCTGCCTTTTATTTCAAAGCATCAAGTTAGTACATATGATTTGACATGATTTTCATCTTCATTCAATTTAAGTGAAATTACACAAAGCAGTGAATTGGTAGTAAGATTTACATTTTTAATTTTGTTGGTTTTGTTCTTTTGTAGCACAAATTAATTTGGATTCAGTGCAAGTCTACTAGGGAAGCTATACATTTATTGAGAGGTTTGATGGAGAAAAACAGAGAGAGCAAGGTGAATATACATATGGTTTTTGTTGATTTAGAAAAACCCTATGCTAAAGTTCCAAGCGAATTACTTTGGAGAGCTCTAGAAGAGAAATATGTTGATATTGTTTATATCGAAGTCATTAAAGATATGTATAATAGAATTGTTACTTGTTTAAACACAAGGAGGATTGACCAAGTAGTTTCCTATTTTAGTTGGATTACATCAAGGGTCAACAATATCTTTTGCTTTGGTTATGAATGCTTTTAAACGACATTTACAGGAGGATGCACTTTGGTGTATGGTTTTCATTCATGAAATCCTTCTTATGGATAAGAATAGAGAAAGAGAGAGTTTAGGAAAATTTTGAATTAACAGAGGCCAACTTTATAGTCTATAAGGCTTTTCGTTTAGTAGATCTAAAATCGGACACATCGAATGCAATTTTAGTAGAAGTAGATCTAGTGGCAAGATTATAATAAAGGATGTCAAATGTTTTTTTTATGTGAAAACTTACTATTTCATTCAACATGAGTTTAAATAGTTGTTGCAATGTTTAACAAATTAACCCAATAAAACTCTCTAATTACACATAACTCACAACACTCCCCCTCAAGATGGGCAAAAGATATTCACTAAGCTCATCTTGTCACATAATCTAGCTAACTGCCCTGAAAGAAGTCCTATAGTGAGGCAATCAGCCACCTGCTCTCCATTAGTTACATGACTTAGTTCCAACAATCTATTATCCAGCTTCTCTTTAATGAAGAATCTATCAATCATCACATGTTTAGTTATATCGTGTTACACCGGGTTGTTAGCAATGTTGATTGCCATCTAGTTGTCACACCACAACTTCATTTGAGTTCCCTAATCCACTTTTTGAGTTCAACCAACAAGGCTTTCAGCCACATCATCTCAACAACTCTTAATGTCATGGCCATGTATTCAACCTCTATTGTTGATCTTGCTACAATTAATTGTTTCTTGCTCTTCCATGAGACCAGGTTGCCACTTACAAACATGCAATATCCATATGTGGATTTTTTGTCATCAACACAAATTGCACAGTCAAAATCACAAACACCCTCAATATTTTACATGCTCATTCTTCCTGAATCTGGTGCACTCTTCAGATACCTCAGAATCTGATACACTGCATCCATATGACTCTTCCTTGGATCATGCATGTAGCAGCTCACCACATTTACTGCATAAGAGATATCAGGTCAAGTGTGGTACATATAAATCAGGCGGCCCGCCAGCTTCTCAAATCTCTCACGATCAACTGATTCACCTTTCTTTATATTGAGCTTAACATTCTAATCAATTGAAGAGAATGCAGGTTTGCACCCCCGCATACCTATCTCCATGAGTATCCAGTACATACCTTCTCTGGGATAGGACCATACCCTTAGGTCCATTGGGCCACATTAATCCCAAGAAAGTATATGAGAAGTCCCAGACACTTCACCAAAATTTACTTTCCCAATCTTTCCTTTAGTTGAGCAATCTCTGCATCATCATCACCAGTGATAATTATGTCATATACATGCACAGCAAGTATGACATTCATATTGTTGAAAGAATACCGTAAGATCTGCATTGATCTACTGATATCCCATGCCAACCATCGTCATTCTAAACATAATAAATCATTCTTGAGGAGACTGTTTCAAGCCATATAGTGACTTCCTGAGCCTACACATCTTGCCAATGTCTAAGATGTACTAAATCCTAGCTGTATCTCCATATATACCTCCTCCAGTAATTCCCCATAAAGAAAAACATTCTTCACATCCAATTGATGGAGTCTCCGACCACCATTCACTACCAGAGAAGTCAGTGTCCTCACAGTGCTCATCTTTGCAGCCGGTGCAAAGATTTCATCGCAGTTAATGCCATGCGTCTGACTGTACCCATTTGCCACTGGTTATGCTATGTACCTCTCCACCTTCCCTTCTGAAGATTACATTATCGTGAAGAATAACTTGCATCCAACTGCCTTCTTTTCGGCTGGTAGTGGTACAATCTCCCATGTTTGGTTTTTATCAAGAGTTTCAAGCTCTTTATAAATCGATGTTTTCCACTTGAAATCCTCTTTAGCAAACTACCAACACTTAGGTATACAGACAAAATCCAATGATGTAATGAATGATCTATGCAAAGGTGAGATTTTAGAATTAGAAATAAAGTTCGCAATGTCAAGTTCTCACCCAAGGATGTCCCGCATTGCTGCGGCAGGTCCTCTTTCACGTTGGGGGATAGGTGTGAATGGGGTAGGGATAATATCACCTGGGAGTTTTGAATCAAAGGTGGATAGTGTAGGTGTCTCAAGAGTTGGGGAAGATCGGGATAAAAGGGACTTGTTAACACAGCAGACTCTGCTCCCCAGTTGCTTCTTTCTCCGTGCATATACCCTTAACTCACCTTCAGCTTAAATCCCACCACCTTCGGGTTCAATCTCATCGATTTTCCTCTCCTCGGTTGATTAATCGCACATCACAGGACATGGCATTAATCTCACTTGCACCACTCCATCACCACTACTACTCACTCTCTTGCCTCATATCTCTAGTATTTATTGAGTCATCGAATGGTGAATTCACCCCAGAGTGTAGTATGATTCAAACTCTATAAATGATACACTTATACTCATAAAGAGTCACTTCTCAATCAGACTCCAGCAAACATAACTCTTCCGAGTAACAGAATAACCCACGAACACACTTTTCACAAGTATGGGATCCAACTCCCCTATAGATGGTTTGTTGTCATTCCTAAAACATACACATCCAAATACTTTCAATGGAAGGATCCCACAGCTGCCCACTTGCACAATCTGTAAAAGAGACTTCCACTCTAGAACATTTGAGGGCATCCTATTAATTAATTGAGCAGTTTGAGCAGTTGTCAACACTGCTTGCCCTCATAAGTGCTATGAGACATTCATTGCCATTATCATGCTCCGGGCTACCTCTATAAAATGCTGATTCTTCCTCTCTACTACTCCATTCTATGCAGGTGTGTATGGGCATGGGGTTTGGTGTTGTACCCCTTGAGCTATATTTTGTCTTATCATCAAATGTTGATTCTTCCAAATACTTTGTTGATATATTTTGTCTTATCATCAGATCTCAATGTCTTCACAACTGCCCAATATTGAGTTTAGATTGCCTTGTGGAAGTCTTTAAAGCAAGCAACTACCTCACTCTTCTATTTCATCAAGTATATCTAGGTAATTTGAGAAAACAATCAATATATGTAAAAAAATAATGATAAATATTCATAGAACTAGTAGGATAAGGTCCTCATATATCAGAATGTATTAAATCAAACACACCAGAACTCCTATTCCCGTAAGCTGACATAAAAGCTTCTCGTGAGCTTACTAACTCACAAGCATCATGCACCAGTTTCTTTTTATTTGCTTCTTCATACAAGGATGAATACAAACGACTCAATAGACTGAATGAAGAGTGTCTCATGCGTCTGTGATGTAGCAGCAATACTTCCTCCACACTCCTATCTGATGCCCCTCTCCAGCATTCTCAACCATAGATGCCAAGGCTGAGTCAATCTATTCTCTATTCAAATATCAGAGTTTACTACGCCACGTGTCGTCCCAAGTTTCTGATCAATCACCTCTTAAAAGATCACATTTTGAATATCAAATGAAACAATACATTTTAGTTAGAGTATAATGACATTAATAGATAAAAGGTTTACTGAAAAAGAAAAATATAAAAAATAGTGTACAAATTCATAGAATTTGTACATCTCACTGTACCATTACCAATCACAGGTTGTGTTGTACCATCAGCAATCTGACTGCTCTCTAGAATTGCTAGGTTAATATAGGAAGAGAACTCACTAGTGACACCTCTCAAATGTAGAGATGCACCAGCATATACTATCATTCTAGTGAACTTATGGAGGATATAGAGACGAGAGCATGTGTATCACGAGCACATTTGGCTAAGTGAGCATAACTAGTAGTGTTTCCCTTAGATGACAATAAGGTGGATGCAACCCCAGTGTCATCACATGCCACTTTCTGCTTTCTCTTCAACATCTCCAGTAACTCATTGTACTCATTTGTAAAGACCACCCCTGTCCTCTCCCTCATTCTTTGCTACCATCACTTGCCCGGCAACCCCCTTCTTCAACACTTTGCCCCCCACGACCATGGCCTCTATACTGTCCACGTCCACCCGTCCCTCTCCTTGGACAGATTTGGGCACAACTTGCTCAGGTGTCCCACTTCTCCGTAGTTGTAGCACCTGCGAGTCTCTCCCTGAGCACCGATCCTAACTGAGCTTGTGGTGGCCAAAACAGATCGCATTCCTGGAAGTTCACTCTGCTGAGCCGGAACAAGTGTTGAGGTAATGGCTCCTGTTGAGACACTAGCTCGATATATGAGCCCGACTAAGATCTTCAGAACTTCAGGATCTAGTTTTCCCAAATGCTCCAATGCATTACCTCTCGCACAATTTTCATCTCCTGACATCCTCAAACTCCTCAGCAACATGTCGCCAGAGGAGCTTGATTGCTTCCACTGAAACTTCATTAGAGATGCTGGCACATGTTGCTCCTCCCAGTGATCACTATGACAGATGTAGAAACAAAGAAGCCCTCATTTCTCCAGACCGAGGCACTCGTGATATAGTTGCGATTAGAACCAGATAGGAAGGCATGACGGGATAGTCGACCTACAGAGACCCTAAACTCCCATCTTTCTTCTCCTTCAATGCCTAGGAAGACCAATGACAAAATCTTAGAATACAGTAACCTCTGAAACTCCCAATTCGTTGCATTGCCTACACCTATCTCCTTCTCGATACAGTCACAATTAGATCCAATGGGGAAGCAACAACAGTATTGTAACATATAAAGGCCTCCGATCCTCCTTGCACACAAACTCCAACAATCTTCTTCCCAGTCAAAATGAAACCTCCGTCCGTTTCCGTCTCTCCACACCGAATTCACTGTGCCCTTCGTCCTTTTGTAGTCTTCACGCAATCATCCTTCCACTATCCCTGTTAAGCCTCTCAACCCGTGATCCACTGTTCTCTCCTCCATGCTCAAACAAAGTCTTTCCACCTCCCTGTTCACACGAGCTTATCGTCAGGATCGCAGCGCAGAAGGCTTGTCGAAGCTCCCGTCTCTTTCCCATCTTCCTATCACCACCAAGCTGCCAACTAGGTTTGGCTCTGATACTAAAAAAAATTTCATGTGAAAACTTACAATTTCATTCAATATATGTATTTAAATAGGCGTTATAATATTTAACAAATAAACCCAACAAAACCGTCGACAAAAAGTGAGAAGTCAGGAAATGTCTCAGACAATTATGATCCCAAGGAAAAGGTCAAGCAAATACCACCAATGATCACGACGCTAGAAGGAGATTTGGTCAGTGTTGCGTTAGAAAGAGCCCTGGATGCCCCACTAAGACGCACGCAACGCAGAAATGTTAATCGTCGTAAGCATAAGGGCCTCAATCGACTGGAGAGGAGGCACGCCAGAGAGACAGCTACAGAGCTTGCCTCGGTTCCTGAGGAGGGATCCCATGACCAGACATTGGAGGAGACTTCCACCAGTATTCCAATTACAGAGGATGAGCCAGAGATCACCGCGGAGCCTGCACCACTACAAAGTCCACCTGACGAGCTTTGCACGGGATGTCCGACATGCAATACAGATATATGGAGGCAGACATCGTCGGCGGCAGCATTCACAAAGTGCCCAAATTGTAATGTTCTCCACCTGGAGTGCTATGGGACTTTCTAAGAGTAACAGTAGCCTCGATGATATTCAGAAGCACGGAACATCCATATGTGGAGCCGTACATACCACAATTTGTTGAGCCGCGACAGACGCGGATTGTTCAAAGAGAAGAGCCGGAGAGACAGCTCTGACGGTTATGGGTCATTCCCAAATCCGAGTTAGAAAATATAAGCAGGGTCTGAAAGTAAGAGTTTGAACACTTTGTTGAAATTCAGGGGAAGTTCGTTAATATTTTAGAAGGACTTGAGCTGCAAACGAGAGTGTTCTCAGAACATGATGAAAGGAAAATCCTTGACTGCATTTTTGACTTAAGAGATAGGCCGAGCCGGATTGCTGAAGAAGAAGACTTACTCAGAGCCACAGAAATGAATAAGGGGAAAATGCAGGATAACAATTCAATGTGGTTGTTGTTATAATTTTGCAAAGGACAGGGAAGGGAACCTCCTGGGGATTTTTAGAAAAGATGAGGTGGATCTCATGTCATCCATGATAAAGAGCATGATTAAAAAGATGGTGGAATAGCATATATTACAAGCAGATTGCATTCCGAATAGTTGCATCATCAACATTTACGAAGAAGGATACTGCATTCCCCCTCACATTGATCACCGTGACTTTTCACCTCCCTTTTGTATAATTTCATTCATGAGCAAGAGCAACATCTTATTTGGGAAAAGGATACAGATAGTCGGCCCAGGAGAATTCCGGTGATTGGTTGAGATTCCACTACCGGTCGGATCAGTACTGATTTTGAAAGGAAATGGAAGAGATTTGGCCAAGCATTGTATCCCCGGAGTCCTGCATAGAAGAGTTTCAGTCACCTTACGAAGAATTGATGATAGCAAGATGTCGTATGGATATCGGCCCGATCTGGACTTAGAAGGGCTCCGACCGCTCAAGCTGTGAGATAGCCCAACATCTAAGTATACGCAATGGGACTTTTGTTTCGGAGTGTGGCTTAAGTGGTTAGCTTGATCACAAAACGGCATCGGAGGACAGGTAGATGTTTGCTACGTTTGTACTGTGTCAGAGCAGGCAGCATATGACATGCGAGACTACAGTTTCCACATAGATGTACTTCTAATGTTTTGGAAATATTTCAGTATATGATAGTTGTACGACATTTTCAAAGCAAAATCAATAAAGTTCATTTTGGGTTTCAGCATGTGTTATTGAATTGACACGTTTGTGCGATTGATTAAAAGCCGCAAAATCATATGTTGGTCTCAAATTATAACGAACGAAGAATGATACAACAAAAATTCGGAAATGAATAAAATTAAAATTTTGAAATGGAAAACCATCAAATCTAAAAAATATCTTAATAATAAGAGAAAAAGATAAAAAAATACTAAATAAATGCACTTGAAACTTCACTCTTCACAACACAAATTCCACCGTTCTCACGAATCCCACAGCCTCCATCCTCACAAGATTCCACAAACATTGCTAGAAATTTCCATAAATTTCCGCATTCTTTCTATAAGTTTTCCGCATTCATAAATTATGAGGTCAGTACATATATTCTAATTCTCTTCTTTACGAGGTCGGTACCTAAATTTCGATTCTCATTCTGGGGGTTAGTACCTAAATTTCAATTCTCATCTCGAGGTTGGTACTTAAATTCTGATACCCCTTCGTTACCTTTTGGATTGGATGTGACTCACTGACCTTTCCTTCCAAAATGTAGTAAAATTTCCACAAATTTTTGCATTCCTTCTACCAAATTTTCCGCACTCATAAATTTCGGGGTAAATACATAAATTGTGATTCCCTTCTTTCCGAGGTCGATACCTAAATTTCGATTCTCATTCCAGGGTTGGTACATGAATTCCAATTGCCATCTCGGAGACAGTACCTAAATTCTGATTCTCCTTCGCTACCTCTTGGGTTGGATGTGAGTGAGATTTCCTTCCCAATATAGTAGAATTTTCACAAATGTCTGCATTCCTTCCGCCAAGTTTTCCGCATTCATAAATTTCAGGTTTAATACCCAAATTTTGATTCCCCTCTTTCCGAGGTCGGTCACTAAATTTCGATTCTCATTCATTTCCGCAACACAAAATAATGTCACTCTAAATTTTGGAAACTTGAATTCACAACTACAATTTGAAGAACACACACCTGCCAATTCCCCAGCGAATATGATTCACTTGATTTTACGCTCTGTCTTAAGTGTGTTGATTTAGGCATTTGTGTTAGTTTTGTTGATCTCTTCGATCAATGCCAATACGTGCGGTGTGTTTTTCCGGCACACCACACCTATTAGGGGTCCATTTGTTGACTTCACTTTTGTTGAGGTCTAGTCTGTCTTCCATAGAAGCCTAGGATCTAGCCATAGGACTTTCCTGTTGACTATCCTAGAGGACTAGAAATAGAAACCTAACCATTAGAAATTCTTAACACTTTTTTACTCTTCTTCGAGTTCCACATATATGGTTTTGACCTCCAGCACTTAGTAGGACGAAACTAACATGGGGGAGCCCAAGAGGAGTCCCCATAGGATTGTCCGACCTTAGGATTAGCCCTGGGTGGCTTATCTTGGTCAGTCTTGCACACACACACTTGAAACCCTCACTTTCACTCATAACCTAAAAATCCTAAACCAAGCATGCCTAACCTGGTTCCCCATTCTTCTGGAAACTCATGTGGGTGGTCCCCAAAACCCTTAGCCTTAAGCTAGGGTGGCTAGAACCAACACATGGAGGATCCAAAATGGGGATTCCCTTGTTCATATGGCTCAAAAAGGATAATTTTATGATTAGCATCCTCAATTGATCCCAACTTTACCAAAACCCCCAATTTTGGCCTTTTGGCCCTAAATTTTTCCAAAATTACCAAAATACTTCTCAAACCCCAATTTCTCAAAGTTGCCCAAATTCTCAAATTTTCTCCAAAAAAACATATCAAACCACTCAAAACCACTCAAATTGCCCAAAATACCCTATTTTCCTCAAAATTCTCAAAATACTCTCAAATTTATCAAAATTACCAAAATGCCCCGTGGTCCAACAAATAATGAAAATATAAAAATGCACTAAAATGTCACAAATTGTTCTCTGATCACTTGGGAGCACTTAAAATATTTTTCCAAAATTTATTAAATATGGTAATATATTTTTAAATGCCTAAAAATGTATTTTTCTTAATTTTGCATCGAAATAATTATAAATATAAAATTTGTTTTCTCAGGTTCTCTTAGTCGGATTGATTAAAAGAAAAATATGAAAGGAAATTTTTAGGATTAAAATATATATTCCATTTAATTAACCACCCAAATCAACAAATAATTATAAAAATCAAAATATAATTCAAAATTCACAAAAATTATTCTTAAATGACCTCTAACGTAGGTGAACCTACTAAAATTTTGCTAAGGAGAGAAGATTTGTTTTGATCAACCAAATCAATTAACATTGAAAATCCTTATTTTTAGACTAAAATAATTCTAAAAAATTAAATAAATCAGAAAAATATAATTTCTCCACTGAAGTTATAATTGACCCATGAGTAGGGTAGCAATAAAATTTCAAAGTCATTTGAATTGAATTTAAGGAATTATGAAATGGAAAGCCATTAAAGGCAAAATGACAATTATAAAATTTTGAGCTCTAAATAAAATTTTTAGGTTAAGCTAAAGGGTAAGTAGGTAATGTTGATCTTAATTAACTCTCTGGGATGATTGAAATGCAAATGATTAAGAGGTAGAAACAAATTCATTGCATTTTCTATAACAAGGGCAAAATTATAATTTTTTGAATTAATGTGATTTGGAAGTTAATCCAATTGAATGATTCTAGTATAGTGGGCTTAAGTTAGAAAGATAATAACTCACTAGTTCAAAGCCCCTAATCGATAGTCAAATAATAAGTATAATCTTTTGATAATAATCCAATAGAATAATTCTAGTATAGTGGGCTTAAGTTAGAAAGATAATAGTTCACTAATTCGAAGCCCCTAATCGGTAGTCAAATAATAAGTATAAACTTTTGATAAGAATTAAACTCATGTCATTCAATTTTTTTATTCATTATGAATTTATCCATAAGAACTTAAGGGCTTAGTAGTGAACTAGATTTAATTTAATTCGCTTAATGAGGTTTATAAAAAGAAACATAACCAATTCTAAATGCCCTCAAAACACTGCAAGCCAAATCATAATTGAAAGAGTGAGATCTATAATAACTCAAATTGCCCTTAAGGGCGTCCGCTCACATAATTCCTACCTAGAACGTTAAGTGAATGCTTAGTTATCATGCACATAGGATAATTAAAACATCAAGGTTCATTGAGCACAGGTCAAAAATATCACCACTAAACCTTTATTTAACTGCGGATGAATAATTCAGCGATATAGTAAGTTCAGAAGAACTCAAAACAATTCAAAGTATTTTAAAAGTTGTTTAGGGTTTTACCCTTGAACACTTTTGCAATCTTTTAGATATTTTAAAGAACAATTAAACTTATTATGCTTTGATGAAAAAAATCATCCCTAAAACATTAGGGACCCACCAAGTTATGCCTCGGGACCCGTTAATTCACCTAAATCAATAGAAATGCCCTAAACTACTTATCCTACATTTATAACTCAATGCTCAAGGATTTAAGTCTTCCCTAAGGTATTTAAATCCTTGTGAGCAAATAAGAATATTCGTTTTTGTCACAGATGGATCACCAGATTTGTTTAAGCCTGAGGTCTAGGTGGATAGGGTAATGACGACATCGCTCATGTGTACTTAAACAAGGGATGCGATGTGGGATTATTAAAATAGTATCTCCTACCTCAATGACGTTCAATAAGGGAGAGGATAAGGACCGATGATACCATTCGCTGACTCTTTGCAGGATTATTGCCCCCGACACTCTTAGATTAACAGTAGTCCTAACTCGATTAAAGTGACTAGTCTGTGGACTACACTACTTTACAGAATTAAAAAAAAATTACTTTTTCTTGTTAAAACAAACTCTGCATGAAAATTTAAACAATAATTTTTGTATGGAAAATTAAAGAATTCTAATGAAAATTTACAAAGGTCCACGGTCAGTCGCTTGGATCGAGGTTAGGACTAACATCTGTAGGTTATCGGGTTTGTAGCTCTTACCCAAGGTCGGGAAGCACACGGTCCAGCTCTGAGCCACCACCTTCACTAAATTCTTGCACTAAGTCCTAGTAATTCATTGCTTGCACTTTGCATGCAAAACCAAAACAAAAACACGCTTTCAAATTTAAAACAACACAACTTTTGACTTACGAGGATTCTTCAGATGATGTAACCTATAGTTGCCAACGAGGGTTCTCCGGTCTGGATGAGCCTAACAACTCATTTAGACCAAGTAAAATTAAAAGAAAATAGTAATGTCAGAATGAGGGAATCGTAGGATCCTAACCGGTGTCACACTAATTAAATTAAAATTTAGCCCAATACACTTCAACACAAATAATAAAACCAAAACATTGAAACATACATGATAAAACTTTTGAAACCTTAAACCTTAGGACTAATACTTCAGCGAAGAGCTTGGAGCACGACGAAGACATGTAGAAGAACAACTTCGAAAGAGCAAGAAAGTCTACAACAGCGAATTTTTTTCCTTAGTTTAAATAACATAAACCATAGGACTTCAAGGTGGTCTGCTTAGTACGATATAAATCTTCAACTTATCTTTTAGGCCTTTATACGACTATATTGTGCAACATAAGTCCTAACTCGTCTTAAGATTTCGAGTTCATCGTCCAGTACGACGTAAATCTTTCTATCTTTTACGCTATTCGTATAATCGGTATCATGCAAATATAAATCCTACATAAAAAATTAGCAGAAGGGAACATCTAATTATCTCTTCGAAATTGAAGACAAACTATTGAATAGTCTGGGAAGTCGCCGAGGTTCTCCACAGGATCCGTGATATCCCCATCTTTTCTTCCTTTCGATTCCATAATAACTATTCTAATTTGATCCTTTCCCATTCGAATTTCTTATGTCCGACCGTGGAAGCCCTAAACTTTGAAACTCATGAAGACAATATCTCGGATTAGAATTGAGAGTCTTCTTAGGTGACTTCTGTCGTCTATGATGTAATTAATTATAAGGACTTGCCTTTATAGGAACTTTAAGAACCCAGCTTAATATAAATCTTATCTAACATTTTATATTAGATAGGGAAACTTATCGGACAACATAAAGGTTTCGCAGACCAAAATGGATGTCATAAATTTCATAGTTTATTTAATCGAGCTTCAGTATCAAACAATGTGTCTATTCCTCGGATAAATCGTACGACTTACGAAGTAGTGTTCATTTATTTAAACTATTAAATATACGAGATCGGTTCGTACATCGTATTTTCAAAGATAAAAATATTATTTTTCAAAATTACATATATATATATATATATATATATATATATATATATATATATATATATATATATTAAATTAAATATATTTTCAAAGCGACCAAAAAACACCGAAATCGGCGACCGACACCTCTCAGTAGTAGTTAATAAGAATTTGGGACTGCATCAACTAGACACAAAAAAAATATCTTTCTAAATAGAGATCTTAAAGAAGAGGTGCACATGTATATACTATCAAGACTTAAAAATAATTCCAACAAATACCTAATATGCAAACTCGAGAAGTTCCTCTCTATTTTAAGCAATCTTCAAGAGCATGATTTGAAAGGTTGACTAAAACTATGATCTAATGAATATTTTCAAAATCAAGTTAATCATCTATTGTTCATAAAAAACGTTCTGGGAGATAAGATTATCACACTGATGATAATATATGCAAATGATATGATTTATACTTGTGATAAAGAAAGAAAAATTATTAAAATCAAAGAAAAGCTTACTGTTGAGTTTGAAATAAAAAAGAAACTAAGAATCATGATATATTTTTTAGGTATGAAGGTAACAAGGTCCAAAAAATCTATTGTTATATCACAGAAGAAATAAACCAAGATTTGCTAAATGAGATAAAGACATTGGATGCAAATTCTCTAATTGGTCCCAACAAGAAGTCTAATAAGAGAGAAAAAAGTATATATGTGGATAAGGAATATATCAAAGATTGATAAAAAAACTCATCTACCTGTCACATACTATGTCAGATATTACATACTCCGTCAGTATTGTGAGTCAACATATGAAAAACCCAAAAGAAAAGTATTCGGCGAGGTGTACAGAATCATAAAGTTTTTCAAAAAAACTTCTGGTTATGAATTAATTTCTTAGAGAACCAGAAACAACCCACTAGATTATTGCTCCCATATATGAGAAAATTGGTCACATGGAGAAATAAAAAAGCAAATTGTTATCTAGAAACATTGTAAATCAGAGTATAGGCACTTGCCTTAGGAATCTGTGAAGGGAATTGGATTTAGAAATTATTTCGGGAATTGGGGTGTATATCTAATAGACCCATACAAATACTTTGTGAGGTCAAGCAGCCAAGAACTATGTGCATCATGACATGACTAAAAATATTGAAATTGATAGGCACTTTATCTCAAAAGTTAATGATGGAATTATACAACTAGTTACACTCCGCACATTAACAAGTTACTGATGTCTTCACCAAAAATCTTCCTTTAAGCAACTTCTCAGAGTTAAAGAATAAGCCTTGTCTCTATAACATCTATGACACAGCTTGCGGAGGAGTTCGTAAATCTAGGAGGATCAGCCTCCTTTTCATAGTTAACCCAAACTGAGCATCTAAGGAAAGATGGGTAGATTAATTGGAGATAATTTGGGAAACTTCTAGATTAGTTTTTATTGTCTTCCTATTTACGTTATTTCAGAATTATTTCCTTTCCATATTTACGCTGGATATATTTAGTAATATTGTAAATTAGGAAAGATCGATTTTCTAGATCTGTAGCCTTGTGGTTGAAGATCAGTAATGAGAATTAACTCAGTATTCCTTCCCATGTTTTCTTTCTTCGGTACTTGATTGTTATGTAGCGTGCCTTAGGTTATAGATTTCCTAATGATACTAAATGATGTGATGAATGAAATTAAAGCACTTAAAAGTTAGAATTCAAAGGTTAAAGACAATCAATGAAATAGTTACTTGAAAAACTTTTGATGCAAACAAGAGTAATAAAAACAACACAAATAGTAACTTAAATAAATCCAATAAATCCACAGCAAATTAAGAAATATAAAATCAAACTTCAATCAAGAAACATGTTGAAATCATAAAAACCCATTGTAGCATTTTTACTAAAATCAATGACGCTTGCAAAAATAATCACAAAACATGAACTTAAAAAAATAATAATAATAAGAGGTCACCAGTAAAAAAAGATTGAGGCATCTAACCCAGAGTTAAGTAATCATACTTGGGCGACACACTAAAAACTCAGTATCCAACAAGCATACAAGATTGAAGTAAGCCAAATAGTTTATCAAGCAAAAATTGTTTTTAGCATGCCTCAGTAATTGTAAAATTTTGCTTCGTCAAAAGTTTTGAATTCTTCAAAACATTAAAATTATGAGCATCCAATCCCAAATATTACGATAGATAAAAATCACAACATCACCAAAGACACCCCTAAGCAAATATTCCGTTGCAAGCCAAACATAGGTTATAACTTTCAGCAAAAAGCTAAACACTACTAAGCACAAGAATAGATAGACAGAAGAATTAGATCAACAAAAAAATGAACAATGCGGCAAATATCAACAGGATAAACACAAAAATATACCCATTAGGTAACCAAATGACACTTAAATCAAGTATGCGAATACAAAGCTTAATATCGGTACCAACTTTATGATTTTGAAGGCTCGTGATCAAGAAGGACCTGTTTCCAAGACAACAAAACATCTTAGAAGCACCAAAAAATAGTCAAATGACCCGAGTCTAGAGACAAACCAATGAAAAAACCAAAATGAACCAACTAAAAATAGGCACAGCAAAGAACAAAAATCGTTCTCCCTAGAAATTATCATCAATCATATATATGGTTACAAAAATATTCAAAAAATTAAAAAAATAAAATGCATAAAATGTAAAGAAATAATTAAATCATTGGATTATAAATTTTCTCATTTCAATGGGCAATATTTGCACTTTCAACAAGTGTAAACCTTCAAATTTCCACAAAATCTCCATGACATTAAACAATTTGGCTCCAACGAAATTAGCATTTGTTATTCACCAAAAAAAATATGACATAATGTTTTGTGCTTTGTGCAATATAATCCATTAATGATAAAATACAAGTTTGTCATGCTAATGCACAAGGTATCTCTATAAACTTCATTAACTATGGCTCTTGGAACAAAATGTGCAACGTTTATTGGCATAATGCAAGATGTGTATTCAAAAGGAGAAGATTAAAATGAAAGCAAAACCACTGCATCAAAGTAGATTCATGGAATTAAGCCAAATTAATATAATGAAGACTGAACTGATAATGGAACTTCATGAAATTTCTACGTATAATCATTCATCCCAATGTGTTGCATATCCTGCCTTCCTAATAGTTAATTTCCTAAAGGTTATTATGGGAACCCCTCGAACATAATTAGCAATTCAAGTTAACTATCTGCTCAAAAGAACTGGTAGGATTGGACACAATCTCATCTCATCCAATTCAACATTTCGAGAGTTATGGTTTCTACAGCTCTTTAATCTTTAAGATCTTAGTTTCTCCCAGCATCCAAAATTGATTTATACTTAAATTACTTCAACTTTGTCCAGTGATTATTTACATGAACTATGTTTTGCATGTATCATAGATAATACATAAATAATGTCCTGCAAGCAAAATTAAATATCCTTTTTTGCACATAAGAAAAACTCTAGGCTCACCGCACATCAAGCATTAAATTAAAATGAAATTCCATCACATTTTTGCATTTAGCTTTTTTACTATCAATGTGAATAGTCTTATATATTTATCAATTCCAACTTTATATCATCTAAAAATCAAGATGAAATTACAGCAGACAAAAGGTAATATCCATGTAGAATTACGTAGTAATGTTAAGTTGTGTTGTACATAAATGTAGTTAATCTACTAAATGAGATGAATGAGAAGCTCTACAATTACGTTATCCAAGGTCATGAAGTCATGGAAATGCATGAGGAATGGATTCATCATGAGTTTCACGCAAGCAAATATTACTGCATAAATTTTAGAACAAAACAATTATTAAGACAAAATTTAAGCTAAGCAACAGTTTTGCTATCTAAATAGACTAACTGGATGCATCAGGTAAAGAATTGATTCATGACTATATCAAAGATGTATATCTTCTTAACAAATGACCTGTTACATACAATGCAATACTTTAAAAAAATCATTAAAAATGAATCTAAACAAATGGTCCTCCACAAAACATACCTAGTATTATAGATGGTCTAGACATCTCCTTTGTAAATTTAGCAACTCTTGCAGAATCTGTAGCTCTGGCACCCAAAGAAGATTTCTGGGTATCCATGGAGGCACCTTTTTCATTATTCACTGATGGTACTTTTGGAATGGGAAGGACGCTATCACCTCCAGAGCTTCCAGAAACCATACCTTCTCTCTGTAGCACATATATTTTTACTTCTTAAGGAAGGCAGCTGAAATGGATGCCTAAGGTTTAATACTCATTCTTTACATAAGTATACCTCAAAAGAATGGGGCACTTTTTCACCTTTCTGAAAGTAATTCTCAGCAGGGCTTCTTTCATGCTCTGGAGGTCTTGGTGAGAGGCTTTCATTCATGGTCTCTAATTTGCGTGTTACTAAAACTTTACCAGGAAAGCTACGACCTTTGAGCAACCTGGATTCAAATTAACAAAGTAACAGAAAATATTGAAAGCATTATACATATTAATGCATAAATAGGCTTTCAAAATGATAGACGGGGAGGAAATCTCATATAGTTTCTGATATAACAGAATCTTTAATAGATATTCTAAATTATATAACCAAAGATCAACTTTGAAGAAAATTCAAATTTAGTAGCAATAAAAGCAGATGAAAGGGATTCTTAAAGACTGAAATGAGTTGTAAGAAAAGCACACCCAACTAAAATTTACATAACTTAAACTTTAAAGAATTTAGACAACCTCATTAAAGAAAAAAAGAAAAAACTTGAAGAATTCTCTAACTGGCGCCATATATTTGTCCTTAAGGTATTGTAGAACAACCCAAATTAGCCAGCTCAAAACTTTAATAATTTATGTTCATCATATGCAACTTCCTGGACAATCAACACCGACTAATTCTCCCCTCTCAGCCAGGTATACGATTATATGGCCAAAACAAGAAGAAAGGCCATTCAAGAATTCCCATCATGAATGAAATCAAAATGTCCGAATTCATTTCTGTGGCAAACAAATTACAAATAACTTAATAAAAAATGTTTTAGTTGATTAGAAGAGCAGAGGGGCAAGTATAGCTGCTAAGTTCACCAAAATTTAGGAAACTAAACGTGATTTTATTCACCCGAACCATCCAATGCTAGAAATTATCATTTTAGCAATGGCCAAAACAAAATTCTCATAAAACCGCCATATACATACAATCAGCTCCCAATTTTCCATCTTTATAGGACATAGGCAATAAAACAAAGCTGCATAAAATCTCCAACTGAATTTACATTCTCTTTAAAATATTGTTTCTGCTCCAAAACTAACTTCGAGCGCACTTAGAGTTCTAGAAGGAAATCAAATAAACAAGGGGTATATCAATGAGACAGATCTAACCCTTGCACGCTTCTAAGTGTCTGATTGAACCTCCATTCGAGATTGGGACCGGGAGAACCGCCACCAGCGGAGCTGCTGCCTCCGCCTCCAGCTTCCCTGTTCCGCTCCTCCTCTCCACTGCTCGTCATGCTTCCGCCGGGAAAAACAACAGAACCAGTAAATTAGATCATGACGGACGCCTGTAATAATCGACGCTGGATTGAAGCAAATGAAGAACTTCCTTTAGTGTAGCCTGGTTCTCCCCTCCCTCGCCCTCGCCCTCTCCCTCTCCCTCCTTCGTCACGACTTAATGAAGTTCGTGCATAGGGAATTTGTCCGGAAGGATTGAAGAAGTAAAAGAACGATTTTCCTGAGATTTGAAGACCGAAAGATAAAACTGATATCAGAGAAATTTTTATCAATTAAAGTAGCTAATATTCTTATTATAAACTAATAACTATGTTTGTATAAAAGTTTGGTATAAATTGGTTTATGTTACTATTCCAGGGAAATTTTTTTTATGATGTTGATGTACAACCTATTGACGAGATGGGGACTGTAATTAGACTTGTTTATAAACTTTAAATATCTATAAATTTAAAAATAATAATAATTTAGATTTGCATTTATATTGTACTAAATAATTACTATGTATCTATATACCAAATACCTTAACTTATTTTTAAAATTGACAACACTTAAATATTTAATAGATAATAAAAAGGTTGCTACCACTAGCCTTTAAAAGTTGATGTACTTCAATTTTCACATTGTGCTATTTTTCTTATTCTATTCTTAAAATTAATCAAAGTTATTAAAATTTTAGTTAAGTCTACTAGATTATTTATAATTTCAAAAATTTAAATGATCATAAATAGATTCTTCATTCCTTATGTTATGTTAATATTTTTTTTGGAAATATTAGTTTATTAAGGACAAATAAAATTTAAATTTGCATGTATTTTCCATTTCCCCAAACTTAAGTTTTGGTATATCATGAAAAAATTAAAGTATGAGAGAAAGAAAGGTATAATTTAAAAAGGAATTTTTATAAGTATGTAAAAACAATCTAAAAAAAAAATTACTTCTACACATGCTTTTTATGAATATTACTGAAATAACAAAGCATATATAAAAGTAAGTAGGCTCATCATTTTTTTTTATATATATCAGTAGCTGAATTAAATGACTATACTACTAATAGTAACAAAAACAGAATAACATTACTAACTATTTAAGAATACTAAATAGTAGGCTGAAACAGAAATAAACATTAATTCATCCAAATTTCAGTCTTTAACACAATACACTAAATATTTAAAACAGTCTCAACATCAAACAATCCACACAAAGTTTCATAAACAAATCTACACTAACAAACAACAAACAACAAACAACAAACAACAAACAACAAACAACAAACAACACTAGCAAACAAGAAATAAACTAACAACAGAATCAACACATCTCAGAGGTAAATCAAGCTACTAATCACTATCTGTAGCCTCATGATTGTCATCACCAAAAGAAAACTCCACATCCTTTGGATCGACATACGGTGAAAATTTAGGACTGGTAGGAAACTGAACATCATGCTCACCCTTCAAGAATCTCACTAAAGACTCTGAATACTCAGCATCATACTCACTTTTCCTTTGGGTAAATTCAGATAAATGATCAATCTTCTTGTCTATATTATCTACTCTACAGTGAGTTAGAAATAACTCATTCTGCTGCTCTAGAAATTGATCATGCATTGATTCCCAGAAACTAGATGGTGGCTTAGTAGTAGAAGTAGAAGGTCTAGAAGTAGAAGCTCTACCTGGAGTAGGTACAGAAGTAGAAGGACCAGTAGATCTCTTCCCTCAAAGACGATCATAAATACTAACACTCTCCTACCCAATTGGCTTTATAGACTTCAACTTCCCCTTTGATATATCAGCAGAAACTCCATTGCTCATGCATAAAGAATAAATCAAGGATGGGAATCCTAATCCCACAGAAGTGCTGGATCTAGCAATTGATTCCACTGAATCATAAATAATACTGCCAACATCTATCGGCTTCCTCTCCTGAATGCAGTAGTTCAGGATAGTTTGATCTCTGGCAACTTCACTCAGGTGGTTGGAAGGTAGAAGTCTTGCAGAAATAAAATAATGTCATGCCTTTGAAATACCATTTAGCTTAGAAGATTTGAAGTTTACCCGTTTGTTGTTCTGGATCTTCCAAGTTCCAGTGTCATCAGTCAGATATGCAATAATCATCTCAAGATCTCCCTCAGATGGAGATAAACCAGTATAGTAGCACTCGATGGTAGGTGGCAGGCCGTAGAAAGTATTGATCCGTTCTAGAGTAAATCCTACTCCGACACCTCTAACGAAGACTTCGTAGTCTTCCGCATCCAAAAAGTTGGCATAAAACTCGCGTACAATAGGAATAACTGCAACAACAGTGAAATAACAGAATCGTTGTCAGTTGTGTGCAACAATCGTGTTCTCGATCATTTTACCATGATTGTAAAAATTGCACTCCGAGATAACCTTTCTTGACGTCGCAAATTCGTGATAACGATATGCGTTGCCGTAGTTGAAAACTTGCTGCTGTCGAAATTTTCTCGTGCCTTTCCTCGCTTAGATTTTGGTGCCATCTAAATGTGAAAGAAAACACAAATAAATTTAGCAATCAAATATTTAAACTATTTTTAAGCTTGAGAAACTTAGAATGAGTTTAAAAATCCATGGAGAAACTCTAAAAATCAAAATTTTTCTCAAAATTTCAGTTTTTAGCAAAAAATAGAAAAAATTATGGTAAGAATAGAAAATAAATGGATTAAAAGGTAGATCTGACATCGAGAAGATCAAGTGATTTCGGGCTAAAAAACTTGATGTATTGACCTCAAGATGGATCTAGGGGTGTATTTTCGCGAAAAAGAGGAAGGGGATGAAGCTTAGGCGTCAACGATGGCTAATGGGGTTTAAATGCTAATTTTCGGTAAGCTGACTGAACCAACGCTTAGGTGCCGAATTCTGGCGCCTAGGCGCCAGACACGCCTTTCACAAAAATCACTTTAAAAAATTTTAAAATGTTTGATCCAATAAGTCCATTATAAAATGTTTGAATAATTAACCAATCTGGAAAAGCTTGATGAGGACATTTTCTTAATAGTTCTTTAAATCTTTCCCAAGCTTCATAAATTGTTTCTCCATCAAATTGAATAAATGAAGTAATATCATTTCTTCATTTAGCAGTTTTAGAAGGAGAAAAATATTTAGCAAGGAATTTTTGTGTCATATATGCCCAAGTTTTAATAGTACAAGTTGCTAATGAATTAAGTCACACCTTTGCTTTATCTTTTAAGGAAAAAGGAAAGATTCTAAGACTAATAGCATCATCATAAACATTATTATATTTAAAGGTAGCAAAAAGTTCTAAGAAACTAGCATGGTGTAAATTTGGATCCTCATTTGGTGTTTCTCCAAATTGATTATTTTGAACCATTTGAATAATAGAAGGTTTAAGCTCAAAAGAATTTGCATCTACAGTTGGCATTTGAATACTAATATGAAGTTCATCAGCTGTAGGGTTTGCATAATCTCATAATGGTTTATAAACATTTTGTTCATTGATTTCTATTGGATTTTGATTATTGTTATGTAAGTTAGCCATTTCCTAATATTTTTGAATTTGTTTTCCTTTTCTTATTCTTTTAACTGTTATTTCTAATTCAGAATCAAAAGGTAATAATCCTTCAGAACTAGAACTACGCATAAAAATTAAATTAAAATATTTTTGGTATTTTTGTTTTTATATATGTTTTCATATTTTTATTTAAAGAAATAAAAGTGTATAAAATATTTTTAATTTGAGAAATGTAAAAATTGTCTTTTTTTTTTAATTTTCTTCCTTATCTTCCCAGGCAACGGCGCCAAAAACTTGATTACACAATGCGATGACCTTTACTTATGTAAGAATTTATGAATTTATATTTAAATATTTATATTAATTATTATAAAGTCACAATCTCAAACGCAAGTATACGTATCGTTTCAAGTAATACAGGGCTCTATTGGAGTCCTGGTTATCGATCTCACAGGGAAGATTATGAGAAAATTAAGAAATATTTTAGATTTTTCAAATTAAAAGTAATTAATTTTTTTATTTCTTTTCAAAATTTCAGATTTTAAATTTAATAAAATTTATACTAAATGTAAGTAAACAGTAATAAAGTAAAGATTAATGCAAGTATAATTAAAATAACTTTCTCCTTTTCAACTAATCTAAGATTTTTAGAATAATTATTATTTGTGGAGAATTTAGATTATGGTATTGTGCCAAATAGAAGCATTCATATTCTTTACCTTCGCCCGATAGTATAAAGAACATTGGCTAATCTATAGATCGGTTTAGGATGTTTTATTAGTAGAATGAGTTAATCTAGGCTCACACTATTAGATGTCCAAGGGTGGCTATGGTCGGCCCTACCAGTGACCCTTTCTCTTTCTATAAATCAAATTATTATAATTTAGTCTGTCACTCTAAAAACTAATTAATTCTATGCCCAATAAATAATATCTTCCTATTTATTTGCACTTCACCTTGAATAACCCACATAAAGCCTTCGACTACCCAAGGATTCATGTGATATCTACTAGTTAAGAACTCATCTTCGGATAGGTCTCAAAATTCTTCAACAGGTTTTAACAATTTAAATGACCAGTTTAAAAAGTAAACTAAGATCAGGTATTAATATCATCATAATTTTTATAAATATTTAAGTTAAATTCGCCAACAAAATTTAATTATCTTATTGATCTTTTCATAGTTGAAAGGAAAAAGAAAACTAACTACTCAGAACACATTGAATTCGCAAAACAAAATATATTTATAAAACTTTGAATCAAGTTACAAATACTTATCTGGAATGTTCCTTCAAGTGATCTGCTGACTCTTACTGACTCCAATGCAACGTACCAAACTTCAACAATAACAATACTTGAAAACTCACACTTACTACTCAAGGAATTGAGTATTAATTACTCTAATTAAACTCACTAAATGCAAAAGAAAGTGGCTCCCTAAAACGATTGGATGCTAAAGGGGGGTATATGGCTATAGAATGCTAAAAGGGGACCAATAGGGGCGCTTTTCTCTGTAGAATTGACTCATATTTATAGAACTCCGAATTTGACCAGGGGTTGCTTAAGGCACCTCTTCAAAATTCGTCCAAATATGTTGTATCTTCTAGAAGGTAACTGTCGCGCCTAGGCGCCTCGCACCTCTTCACTTTGGATCACACCTCTTCGCGATTAAAACCATTTCCCTGTGTCCAGATGCATTGTATCACATGTCCTATATATTAGGAGTAACTTTCAGTCTTCTAGAAGGTCTAATAACCATTTAAATCCATTAAAATAACTACCAAAAGTTAACAAAAATCTTGTCTGCGTCTGTATCGAGATGACACTTAGGCGCCGGATTCTGGCGCCTAGGCACCAGACCTAAAATTTCGATATCTTTACTCTTTAAGCTCCATTTTTACTCCATTTTGCTCCTTTTTCCTACTTGAAATCTTTTTTTATCACCTACATCCAAAAACATAAAAATACCTTTCATTAAAGCATAATATCCTTAAAAATTGAATCATAAATAAGGCATAAAAATAGGTATTTTTCAAGTGGATCATAGCTCTCAGAATTCTTCAACAGGTTTTAACAATTCAAATGGCCAGTTTAAAAAGTAAATTAAGATCAGGTATTAATATCATGACAATTTTTATAAAATTTAAGTTTAAGTTCTTCAACGAAATTTAATTATCTTTATTATCTTTTCATGGTTGAAAAGAGAAAGAAAACAAACTACTCAGAACACATTGAATTCACACAACAAAACATATTTATAAAACTTTGAACCAAGTTACAAATACTTATCTGTAATGTTCCTTCAAGTGATCTGCTGACTCCTACTGACTCCAATGCAAAATGAAAGATTTCAACAGCAACAACGCTTATAAACTCACACTTACTACTCAAGGAATTGAGTAGTAACACTCAAAATAACTAAAATAAACTCACTCATTACTTAAGAAGGTGGCTCCCTAAAATTATTTTTAAGCGTGAGAGAACTATAGGGTGCTTGAGGGGCACTTTTCTCTATCGAAATGACTCCTATTTATAGAGCTTCGAAATTGACCAGGGGTTGCTTAAGGCATCTCTTCAAAATTCGTCCAAATATAATGTATCTTCTAGAAAGTAACTGTGACGCTTAGGCGCCGACGTCTGGCACCTAGGCGCCGGAGTCCGTGACCAACTCTTCACATCTCTTCACTTTGGATCGCACCTCTTCGCGATTTAAACTGTTTTCCCGTGTCCAGATGCATTGTTTCACATGTCCTATGTATTAGGAGTAACTTCTAGTCTTCTAGAAGGTCTGATAACCGCTTAACACGGTCAAAATAACTGCCCAAAGTTGTCAAAAATCTTATCTTCTTCAGTATCGAACTGGCGCTTAGGTGCCGGATTCTGGCGCCTAGGCGCCAGATCTATAATTTCGGCAACTTTGCTTTTAAGTTCTATTTTTAATTCTTTTTGCTCCTTTTTTCCTCTCTTTTTTATCACCTACATCCAAAAACATAAAAATACCTTTCATTGAAGCATAATATCCTTATAAATTGAATCATAAATAAGGCATAAAAATAGGTACTTTTTAAGTGGATCAATTCCCCCAAACTTAAACGTTACTTGTCCTCAAGTAACCTTTTTAATTACATAAAATATATAACATCTGGAATGAAGTTTAAATATTTAAGATTTCTTGTAATTTTTGGTTTTATAAATGCTTTAGCAAATCTTTAACCAAATTTCACTAATTAAGTTTAATTTTAAGAATTTAAAGAATATTTAACTACCAAATTATAAGACTTTCAATTTTTCATTTATTTCAAGAATAATTGTAATTTATCATATTAAGGTCACATAGAATTTTTACAAGAAAAAGACTTTCATGAAAAACTTTTCTGGAAAAGATGCATGTACATAAAATTAAGTTAAAAAATGTAATTAGTTTTCTTCCTATAAGATAAGTCAAGTGAAGCTAATTTTTTATTAGGCTTTCCACAAGCTTCTCCTCGCAATTTTTTTTTGCTCTTTTCTTCTTTTTTTTTTCTTTTTTTCTTTTATCTTTTTTTAAGGATATTTTTCAATCCTCCTTCTTTTCTTTTTTATTTTTATATATTTTTATTTTTTTAATTTTTTATAATTTGTGAGGATCATTATATCTGGATAGCCTGTTAATGATTTTGAACTTCACTATCCTTAACTTATATTTAGAAACTTATACATTTTTACTTAATAAATATGACATAAGTATTTTTCAAAAATTATTTCAATCTTTTCTTTTTCAAGTAATAATCTTGATTCCTTAGTATTTCAAAAATACAATTCTCTTTACTATAAATAGAAAAATTTTTAATCTTATTATTCTTTAAGTTAAATAATTCTATTCTTAAAATCAATCAAAATTATTAAAATTTTAGTTAAGTTTACAAAATTATCTCTAAATTCAAAAGTTTAAGTAATCTTAAATAGATTTTTTCATTCCTTATGTTATGTTAATATTTCTAGAGAAAATATTAGTACATTAAGGACAAATAATATTTAAATTTCAAAAAATTTTCCCTTCCCCAAACTTCAGTTTTGGTATAAACAATAATCATGAAAATTTCTGAAGTATGAGAGAAAGAATAACATATTTCTACGAGGAATTTTTCTAAGTATATGAAAAATATCAAGAAAGGAATATTTAATTTCTACAATGCTTTTTATGAATATAAAAGAAAGGTATAAGCATATATAGAAAAATTTTAATAAGCAAGATCAATTTCTACAAAAATCATATATATATATATATATATATATATATATATATATATATATATATATATATATATATATATATATATGTGTGTGTGTGTGTGTGTGTGTGTGTGTGTGTGTGTGTGTGTGTGTGTATTTATTTTATTTTTTATATTTTTTATATTAATTTTTAATAAAAATAACTAAACTAAATAGGTGTTCTGATCACTACACTAACACAGAAATAAAACATCTCATAACAGAATTAAATTTTAGCAATCCAACAATTAATACATCAATAAGTGTCTCAGAAAAATGTATCAAACTTAAAATCAAACAAATCATCACACACACATAAAACTAACACAAAACATAAACAACATAGATACACAATCCTAAAAATCTAATCATCACTAGAAGTCTCCTCATCCTCGTTGTCATCAAAGGAAAAGTCTACATTTTTGTTCTGGATATCAAATGGTGAGAATCTAGGGCAGGTCGGGAACTGAACAGAATGGTCACCCTTCAGGAATCTAACAAGAGACTCAGAATACTCAGCATCATAATCACTCTTCCTTTGGGTGTACTCAGAAAGATGATCCAATTTCAAATCTATAGTATCGACTCTACACTAGGTCAAAAGTAACATATTCTGCTGCTCTATAAATTTCTCATGCATATTCTCCCAAAAACTAGATGGTGGCTCAGCAGCAGAAGTAGAAGGTCCAGAAGTAGAAGGTCTACCGGATGTAGGTAATGAACTAGAGGGTGCGGTAGAACTCTTACCTTGGAGTCGATCATAAATATTCACACCTTCTCGTCCAATGGGCTTTGTAGACTTTAGCTTCTCCTCTGAAAGCTCAGCAACAACTCCAGCATTCTCGCACAAAGAATAAATCAAAGATGGAAATGCCAGTCCCACAGAAGTGCTAGAATGAGCAGTGGCTTCTACAGAATCATAAATAATACTCCCAACATCAATCGGTTTCCTCTTGAGGATAGCTCTGTCCTTAGTAACTGACACGCCTAAAATATATATGTTTTTTGCTATATCATTTTACTAATTTTTTATGATATTACACTTTAAAGGAAGGTATTTTGTATGTTTTATGATTTTAGGTACAATAAATGGTGATTGGAGCAAAAGGAAACAAAAACGGTGTAATTTGGAGGAAAAACGAGCAAGAAATGAAATTCTGCCCTGACACTTTTCGATAAGTCTTTTGATACTTAATCTCTTTTAAACTTCTTACATATTTTTGAATGAGATTACACTTTAAATAAATGTTGTTTTTATGCTTGTTTTTACGAACGCAACGCAACTGAAATGGGGCGAAACGGAGCTAAAATGGAGTCAAACGGAGCGAAACGGTGGAGCTGCGCAGAGTCATCTCGCCGACGGCGGCCTCGATCTCGCTGACGACAAGATTTTCCCGAGATAGCCGGAAAATGGTTGAAAAGCTCACCAACAGCGAGCTCGTACCCGCCGACAGCGGCCCAGAAGGTTCTGGACCGACTTTTGGCGGTTTTTGGCCTAAATTCGACGTATTTGGACGCTTTTTCGAAGGGGTGCTTATGAAAACTCTTCAAACTTCATCCATACTCTTTAAAATGGCGAATTTATGTTAGAAAAATGGAGAAACAATAGAGGAAAGGAGAGAAAAACTTTGAGGAATGTTTAGGATTCTTAGATTAAGAGTAGAAATGTAGATTTCTACCCTTTTGGAGAAATTCGAGAGGAGATTTTGAGAGAATTTGTAAGGGATTTTTGCTAGCTTTGCATGGATCACCAGGAGACTTTACGGGAGAGATCTTCTCCTTTCTTTCAAAGGGAAAAAGCTAAGTATTGTTTTTCATTATCTTATGACTTTGTAAACATTTGCGTAGTGGATTTGCTTTGGTTAAATGAAGTTTCCTTTGTGTTTTCTTCATGCTTTGTGACATATATCTCTTACTCTTTCTTCTTTTTTGAAAATAGTGGCATAAGAAGATTATTTCATTGTTTTCCTTTTACTTTTCTTTTGCAATGAGTAGAAATCATGTTTAGGATTTTATGATGCATGATAGAAGTGAATTTAATTATAAATGTGATTATTTTTACTTGCACTTCATTTACATTGCAATAAGGGCACATTGTAGTGTTAAAATTCGTTGTAATTATATTAACCCGAATAGGCGGTGTAATTCTCAACATAGTGGAACCACATTCAAATTCCATGGATGGTGAAGTTCATGGGGATTGAATGTAAAAAAATAGGGAAATAATATTAATTGGGCGTAAAATTGGAGATTTTAGAGTGACAGGCTAAAATCCTTAATTCGGTCCTATCCTTTGGGTACTGAAGTGTAGATTGTTAGCCCTCAGGCGAGGGGAACGTGGGAGCTCTGAAGTGAGAGTCGGTATCCTCCCAGCCTAGCCGCAGATTCAGTAACCAAGCATAGGATTAGTCAATGTTCTTTATGCCTGGACCAAAGGGTAAAGAATAGGATTGCTCTTATTTGACACATACAATATTTAATGCATCTCATTCCTATACATTATCAATTTCATTACATAAGAATTGTAGTTTTTAGTATCTCAAAATTATCCAAACCAATTCATCCAAAAAGGGTTATCTTTAGAATTATTATTTACACTTAGTTATAGTTACTATTACATTTAACACTTGCATTTAGGAGTAGTTGCTAGATAAAACACCATTTTAATCGACATTCCAAACTAAGAACTATTAGTATTAGACTTGAATTTGACTAAAGACCTCTTACTTCACTTCCTCCTGGGATCAATACTGGGGTTTTTAAAGAAAACTCTATATTACTTGAAACGATACGTATACTTGCGTAGTGCCCCTAGTGTGTAAATTATTTTCTAATTTTTATATCAATTAAGATTTTGCACACTAGCCGCTATTTATAAATTGGGTCAAGTGTTTGGCCATCTTTTGGAAGTTAATTTAATGCGTAATTGCGGGTCGGGTCAAGTTTTTGGCCAGCTTTTGGAAGTTAATTTACTGCGTAATTGCGGGTCGGGTCAAGTTTTTTGGCGACGTTGCTGGGGAAGCTTCGGTAAGAACTTTAGAAGAATTTTAGTTGAAGTAATTAGGCTTAGACTTGGAAAACTCTAGTGTCGTAAAAACTGTTTTGTGTGAAAAATGTTTTTATATGAAAAAGTGTTGTGAAAAAATTTTTTGTATGAAAAACAAAGTGTTCGTGAAAATATTTTGTTGTGTTGAATATATTTCATCTGTTATTTGTTTAATTGTTAATGTATTGTTTGTTGTGTTAAGTATACGAAACAAAGGATCTGCAGGACTTGTACCTTATGATCCCGAGTTTGAAAAAAATAAAAAAATAAAAATATAGAAAGGACTCGAAAAACTAGAAATGGAAATGAAAAACTTTCAAGATAATAACTTGGAAAATCATCATACTTCATTGAGGGATTACATAAATCCTACGATAGATGAAATTCACTCAATTATATAAAAACCTGTCGTAGAAGCTGATTCGTTTGAAATAAATCCTGAAATTATCCAACTGGTGCAGAGCAATCAGTTTGGGGGAACTCCTTCGGAGGATCCCTATTTACACTTATCAAATTTTCTAGAACTTTGTGCTATATTTCATTATAACGGTATGTCAGACGATGCTGTTAGACTAAGGCTTTTTTCTTTCTCACTAAGGGATAAGGCTAAAATGTGGTTATATTCATTAGCACCTGGTTCTATTAAAAATTGGGAGGCGTTAACTCAGAAATTCCTAGCTAAGTATTTTCCACCTTCAAGGACTACTAAAATTAGAAACGATATTATCTCATTTTGTCAATATGAAGGGGAATTAATATACGAAGCCTGAGAAAGATTTAAGGAACTCCTAAGAAAGTGTCCACACCATGTTCTGCCCGATTGGTTAATCATTCAAACTTTTTATAATGAGTTAGTAGGATCCCTTAGGTCTATAATTGATGCTACCGCTGGTGGATCATTAATGTCAAAATCATTTGATGAAGTATATGCATTAATTGAAGAAATGGCTACCAATGAATTTCAATGGCCCTCTACAAGGGTAAAACATAAAAATGTAGCTAGTATTCATGATACGGATGCGATTGCAATTCTTGTATCTCAGGTTGCTGCAATATCAAGGAAGTTGGACCAATTTGGAATGAACCAACCTCAATTTACTTCTGTAAGTGAGGAAAGTTCATTAGGGCATATAATTGATTCTAAATTATCATATGATGCTTTAAATACCATAAACAACCCGTACTCTAACTTTTACAACCCAGGTTGGGAGAACCATTCTAATTTTAACTGGAATTATACTATTGATGGTGGAAACCTAAAATGGGAAAATAATCATGCAAATCATAATGGAAGTTAGAATAATCAAGGGAACACAAAATATAGACCTTCATATCCACCAGACTTTAACAATGATCAACAATTTGAGGATAAGAAAATGTCTATGGAAGAAGTGGTATTGCAAATGGGAAACCAGTTGCAAAGTGAAAATGCTGCGATTAGAAATATAGAGAATCAACTGGGAGAAATTGCTAATTCACTTAGCAATAGACCCAAAGGAACACTTCCTAGCAACAATGAGATCAACCCTAAAGAGAACGATAATGAACAACTATTCCTTGTTACTGGAAAAACTATGAAAGATGTGAAAAAAGGAGAGTTGACTATGAATATTAGTGACCATGAAGTTACTTTTGATGTATTAAAGACTATGAAATATCTAGCTAAAAGAAAAGATGATGATTGTTTTTGGATCGATGAAATTGATTATCTAAGTAAAGACCATTTCCAAGAAAGTTTTGAGAGAAAGTTAAAAGATGAGATTTAAATAGATTTTCATGATGATTCGAAAACATTACTTAAAGAAGACTTTATGTATGTTCAGGAGAGGTGTGAAATGATGGACGTTACCAAAAATAGTAAACTTTTAATTCCATTTGTTGAAAAATCCCATGAACTTAAGATGGATGTACCCCATACAATTTTAAGGCCTATCTATTTAGGGAATTCATCTACACAACCAGTCTTTATATCTTTAGATTCGACTCAATCACAAGAAAAACCTGAATTAAATGATGAACAAGATAAAATTATTGAACTAGGACTTGGAAGAGAATTTGAGGATAAATTTCAAAAGAACATTGAGTTGAGAAAAGAGGATAAGGATATTGGAAGACCATTGGAAGAAATTCCTAGTGAATTAGAAAAACATATTTCCTCAACTAAGATAGATCCTCCATCATTTAATAATTATAAAGGGGAAGAATTGGAAGATAATTTGAAACAAAAGAATAACATAGAAGAATTTGATCCAGAATCTGAATTATCTAGAGAGAATCTAATTTAAAATTTGGGAGATATTGAAGTATCTTATAAAGATCCATTTCTTATAAATTTCAAGGATGATATTAATATGTGGATTGAGAAAATCAATAGAAGAATATTGGATCTAGAAAGAAATATGAGGAACAATGATATAAATCAAACTGAAAATGAAGAGCTAATTGAAAAATTAAAATTTGAGGATTTTATATGAATCCCTGGATCTGGAAATGATTGGGCGATTGATCGAGGATTACTTAATTGGAATTTTGATCTAGGTGGAATCATTTGTCAGGCTAACGACGTTAAAACCAAGCGCTTTATGGGAGGCAACCCATAGTTATCAGTGTGTTTTGATTTAGTGTGCTTGAGAGTCATGATTGTTAGTGATCTATTGTATTTGCTTTATAGTGGATTGATCAGTTTGATTGATGATTGGTAGATGTTTGGATTGTTAGTAGTTTGGTTTGATCTTTGTGTGTCATGAGGGATGAGATTCCTTAACTTCTTTTTATGGCTAGAATTGATCTCTTGTAGTAGTAGGATTAATGAGTCCACTGTGACTTGGGTCTCACCCAGACTTGAGTTTTACAAGAGAAATCATGAATTTCAAACATTGATAGTTCCATCTTAATTTGTTACTTCCTTTCTACAACTTTAATTTCATTAGGTAGGAGTCGCGAACCTATTTAATGAACACCATATGGATGATCTTACACTATCTTTATAACTGTTAAAGGTGATTAATTATAAGGATTAGGTGATGCCTGAGATTGGTGCTTAAGAGCTAATATATCAGGGGTAATCTTATCCTTGGGATTATAATCTATAAAATTATTTTAAAATGTACCTAATTTATTAGTCTAGTGATTCCGTTAGAAATTGGAAGTAAATCAATGTGATATGTTGAGTTAAAGGATGAATTAACCTCATTTATTTTATGTGTGTTTTTGTGTTACAATTTTATATAATAATTGAAGAACAATTTTATATTCCCTTGCTGAAACATGCTATGCTAGTTAGACTTTTATTTAGTAAATTTCATTCTGGCATGATTAGTTTAGATTTACTTTTTGCTGCATATTGTTCTATCCTAATGAATACTTGCAAATGATTTTGATTGACATTTGTGGTAGATAGAATTTCTAAATTGTTTTCTTCCTGCTTATATTTTTTGTACTAAATGTTATATATGTTAAAAATTAAGTTTGGGGGTAGGAAGAAAAGTAAAATTTTAAAGTGAAAATACTTCCTTTTAGTGTAATTTTATTACAAGCATGTTTTAGGTTGGATTTACTTTCTCCTGCAGTCATTTTATCCTGATTATGCATGATATGAATTTGATAGGATGTTGTAGTAGTAAGTATATTCAACCTTTACTTTTTCTTCCTGCTTTATTTTATGGAATAAGTTGCAAAATATTTTAAAATTTAAGTTTGGGGGGAAGAAAAATATTAACTCTTATTTGTTCTCAATTATTATATTTTCAAAAAATTATTAGCATAACTTCTGGCAATTGAACCTCGCTTGAGATAACTAAAACTTTTTATTTCGATTGAATATTATGGAAGGATTGGATGAAAGTTTTTAGTAATAAAGGTTAATTTTATAAGGGTAAGATATTTGGTATGAAAGAATTTGATTATAGTTAACTATTTAAAGTAAAGAAAACTGTATTTTTGAAATGTTAAGAGACTTAAAGTATTGTGTGTTAAGAAGAGATTGTGACTTTATGATGAATAATAAAGCTCATACCTAATTATAAAGTAAGGATGTGTTTCAAGTTTAAACTTTAAAAAAAGGAGAGTGAAGTTAAAAATCATTACATGTTCTCCAGATATAGTAATCCTCATTTTATGAGGAGAAGAGAAAAAGAAAAGAGAGTGAAAAAAAGGGGATTGAAAATGATCCCGAAGGAAAAAAAAAGGAAAGAAAAATATTTATGAGGAGAAGCTTGAGGAGATGCCTAATCAAAAATTGGTTTCACTTGAGTCACCCAAAAGGAAAAACTTGATTTCATTTCTGAATTTATATTTAAAGTATTGGCCTACATTCTAATGAAGTTTGCATGAACTTCTTTTTCACATAATCTTTCAAGTCACTCTTAATGTAACAAATTATGGTTTATCTTGAAATAAATAGAAGACTAGAACCCCTTGACTTGATTGTTGAATATTCTTATACCTGTAGCGCTAACCTGAGTTACTGAATTTCTTTCTAAAAATCTAACCAATATATTCTTTTGAATGAAAAATTTTAGTGTCTTACAGGTGAAAAGTACATTGCCTTGAGTTATATTTTTTTGTAGTAAAAGTATTACTTGAGGACAAGTAACAGTTAAGTTTTGGGGATTTTGACACGCCTAAAATATATACGTTTTTTACTTTATCATTTTACTCATTTTTTATGATATTACACTGTAAAGGAAGGTATTTTGTATGTTTTTTGGTTTTAGGTACAATAAATGGTGATTGGAGCAAAAGGAAACAAAAACGGTGCAATTTGGAGCAAAAACGAGCAAGAAATGAAATTCTGCCCTGACACCTTTCGATAAGTCTTTTGATACTTAATCTCTTTTACACTTCTTGCATATTTTTGAATGAGATTACACTTTAAAGAAATGTTGTTTTTATGCTTATTTTGTAGGGCTATCTGTTACGAACGCAACACAGCTGAAACGGGGCAAAATGGATCTAAAACGGAGCGAAACGGAGCGAAACGGTGGAGCTGCGCAGAGTCATCTCGCCGACGGCGGCCTCAATCTTGTCGACGGCGAGATTTTCCCGAGACAACTGGAAAATGGCCGAAAAGCTCACCGACAGCGAGCTCGAACCCACCGACGGTGGCCCGGAAGGTTCTGGACCGACTTTTGGAGGTTTTTGGCCTAAATTCGATGTATTTGGACGCTTTTTCGAAGGGGTGCTTATGGAAACTCTTCAAACTTCGTCCCTACTCTTTAAAATGGCAAATTTATGTTATAAAAAGGGAGAAACAATAGAGAAAAGGAGAGAAAAACTTAGACGAATGTTTAGGATTCTTAGATTAAGAGTAGAAATGTAGATTTCTACCCTTTTGGAGAAATTGGAGAGGAGATTTTGAGAGAATTTGTAAGGGATTTTTGCTAGCTTTGCATGGATCGCCGGGAGACTCTATGGGAGAGATCTTCATCTTCTTTCAAAGGGAAAAAGCTAAGTATTGTTCTTCATTATCTTATGATTTTGTAAACATTGGCGTAGTGGATTTGCTTTGGTTAAATGAAGTTTCCTTTGTGTTTTCTTCATGCTTTTTGACGTATCTCTCTTACTCTTTCTTCTTCTTTGAAAATAGTGGCATAAGAAGATTATGCCATTGTTTTCCTTTTACTTTTCTTTTGCAATGAGTAGAAATCATGTTTAGGATTTTGTGATGCATGACAGAAGTGAATTTAATTATAAATGTGATGGTTTTTACTTGCACTTCATTTACATTGCAATAAGGGCCCATTGTAGTGTTAAAATTCATTGTAATTATATTGACCCGAAAGGGCGGTGTAATTCTTAACAAAGTGGAACCACATTCAAATTCCATGAATGGTGAAGTTCGTGGATATTGAATGCAAATAAATATGGAAATAATATTAATCGGGCGTAAAATTGGAGATTTTAGAGTGACAGGCTAAAATCCTCAATTCGGTTCTATCGTTTGGGTGCTGAAGTGTAGATTGTTAGCCCTCAGGCGAGGGGAACATGGGAGCTCCAAAGTGAGAGCTGGTATCCTCCCAGCCTAGCCGCAGATTCAGTAACCAAGCATATGATTAGTCATTGTTATTTATGCCTGGACCAAAGGGTAAAGAATAGGATTGCTCCTATTTGGCTCATACAATATTTAATGCATCTCATTCCTATACATTATCAATTTCATTACCTAAGAATTGTAGTTTTTAGTATCTCAAAATTATCCAAACCAATTCATCCAAAAAAGGTTATCTTTTGAATTATTATTTACACTTAGTTATAGTTACTATTACATTTAACACTTGCATTTAGGAGTAGTTGCTAGATATAACACCATTTTAATCGACATTCCAAACAAAGAACTATTAGTAGTAGACTAGAATTTGACTAAAGACCTCTTACTTCACTTCCTCGAAGGATCGATATTGGGGTTTTTAAAGAAAACTCTATATTACTTGAAACGATAAGTATACTTACGTAGTACCCCTAGTGTGTAAATTATTTTCTAATTTTTATATCATTTAAGATTTTGCACACTAGCCGCTATTTATAAATTGGGTCAACTGTTTGGCCATCTTTTGGAAGTTAATTTACTGCGTAATTGCGGGTCGGGTCAAGTTTTTGGCCAGCTTTTGGAAGTTAATTTACTGCGTAATTGCGGGTCGGGTCAGTAACCTCACTCAAATGGTTGGATGGAAGGAGGAGAGCAGAAATAAAGTAATCCCATGCCTTAGAAACACCATTTATCTTAGAAGATGAAAAATTTACCCATTTTTTGTTCCTGATCTTCCAAGCTCCAATACCCTCAGTCAAGTACGCAATAATCATCTCTAGATCTCCCTCAGATGGAAATAATCCAGAGTAATAGCACTCAATGTTCGGTGGCAGGCCGTAGAAAATGTTGATTCGCTCTGGAGTAAATCCTACTCCAACTCCTCTTACGAAGATCTCGTACTCTTTGACATCCAAGAAATTTGCATAAAACTCCCTGACGATAGGGATAACAGTAACAACAGTGAATTAACAGAATCGTTGCCAGTTGAGTGCAACGATTGTTTCTTCAATCCTTCCACCAGGATTGTAAAAGCTTCTCTCCGAGATAAACTTCGTTGTCGTAGCAAAATCGTTGTAACTAAAATGTGTCGCGGCTACAACTTCAATCCACTTTGAAACATAATCAACTACTAATAAAATATAAATCTTTCCAGATGATGGTACGAAAGGTCCCATAAATTCTAAACCCCATACATCAAAAATTTCAATTTCTAATATATAGCTTAGAGGCATTTCATATTTTTTGGATATATTTCCCATTCTTTGACATCGATCACAAGTTTTCACATAATGTCCAACATCTTTGAATAATGTAGGCCAATAAAATCCATAATTTAAAATTTTAAACACAGTTTTATTCACTCCAAAGTGTCCTCCAAATTCAGAATCGTGACATTTTTGAATAATTGCAAAAGTTTCTTCATAAGGTACACATCTTTGAATCACATAATCTCTTCTTATTTTAAATAAATGAGGATCTTCCCAAATATATGATTTAGATTCATTCTTGAATTTCTTAATATATTTGTTATTTAATCCATATGGTAAAATATTGCTAATTAAATAGTTAACTATATCTGCATAACAAGGTGTTTGTAATCCTTGAATAAGATATAATTGTTCAACAGGGAATTTCTCATTTATGTTTTCTTCAAAAATGTTCTCACTATTATTTTTTATTCTTGATAAATGATCAGTATTTTGGTTGTCAGCTCCTTTTCTGTCCACTATTTGAAAATCAAATTCTTGTAAAAGTAAAACCCATTTGATCAATCTAGGTTTAGCATCCTATTTAGGCATTAAATACTTAATAGCAGAATGATCAGTATGTATGATACATTTTGTTCCAAGAAGATAAGGTCTAAATTTATCAAAGGCATATACTATTGCTAAAAGATCTTTCTCAGTAGTAGTGTAATTTACTTGAGTTTCATTAAGAGTTTTGCTAGCATACTATATAACTTTGAAGTCCCAATACAGCTCCAATTGCATAATCACTTGCATCACGCATTAATTCATTAGGTTTACTCCAATCAGGTGCAACAATGATAGGTGTAGTGATTAATTTTTCTTTTAAAATAATGAATGCATTCAGAAAATCTTCATTAAATTTAAACTTAGCTTCTTTTTCTAATAAATGACAAAGAGGTCTAGCAATCTTAGAAAACTCCTTTATATATCTTCTGTAAAATCTAGCATGACCTAGAAAACTTCTTACATCAGTAACAGTAGTAGGTGGTTGTAGTTCAACAAAAATTTTCACTTTTGCCTGATCAACTTCCATTCCTTTTTGTGAAATTTTATGTCCAAGTACAATTCCTTCTGTGACCATAAATTGACATTTTTCCTAGTTTAGAACCAAATTTGTTTCTTCACATCTCTTCAGAACTTTTGTTATATTTTCCAAGCAAGACTCAAAAGAAGTTCCAAATACTAAAAAATCGTCCATAAATACTTCAATTCCTTTATCAATTAAATCACAGAATATTGACATCATACATCTCTGAAAAGTTGCAGGTGCATTACATAAACTGAAATGTATTCTTCTAAAAGCAAATGTTCCATAAGGAATTGTAAATGTAGTTTTCTCTTGGTCCTCAGGAGCAACGAGTAATTGATGATAACTAGAATATCCATAAAACAAAAACAAAAATATGAGTGTCCTGCTAATTTATCCAGCATCTGATCCAAGAAAGCTACATGAAAATGATCCTTTCTAGTGGCATTGTTTAATTTTTGATAATCAATACAAATTCTCCATCCAGTAACTTGTCTTGTAGGGATTAATTCATTTTTATCATTAACAATGACAGTTACTCCTCATTTCTTCGGAACACAATGAATAGGACTTACTCATTACCTATCCGAAATAGGATAAATAATTCCAGCATCTAACCATTTTAAAATCTCTTTTTTAACAACCTCTTTCATAATTGGGTTCAATCTTCTTTGATGTTCAATAGTGGGTTTACAATTTTCTTCCATTAAAATCCTATGCATACAGATTGAAGGGCTTATTCCTTTTATATCAGCAATAGTCTAACCAAAAGCTTTCTTATAGTTCTTCGTAACTCCTATTAATTTTTCTTCTTGATCTTTACTTAGTTCGAAGATATAATCACAGGTAAAGTTAATGAATTTCCAAGAAATGCATACTTTAAATCTGTAGGTAACATTTTTAATTCCGGTTCAGGGGCTTTTTCAACTGAGGGTAAAAGTATATCATTTTTAGTTGTCTAAAATTTCCCAATTATCATGAATATAATTAGTTTCTTCAAATAAAATTTCTTCATTCACTTCTTCAATTTTTTCAGTTAATGACTCATTATATATTATAGATTCATCATTTTTTTCTTCAGAAATGACCTTACATTTTTATTGATAATGCTTTTCAATTATATAATAAAAAATATCCATCTGATAGCATTTTCCTTTTTCAGGATACCTCATTAATTTTGGAACATTAAATGTTATCTCTTGATCATTAACTCTCATTGTTAATTCTCCTTTTTGCACATCAATCATAGCACGTCCGGTAGCTGGAAAAGGTCCCCCTAAAATAATAGGTATTTCTTTATCTTCTTCCATATCCAATACAATGAAATCCACAGGGAAGATAAATTTATCCACCTTAACAAGAACATCCTCTATAACCCCTTTAGGATAAGTGATAGATCGATCAGCTAACTGAAGGGTTACAGTGGTAGGAGAAATCTCTCCTAAATCTAACCTTTGAAAGATAAAAAATGGCATGAGATTAATACTTGCTCCTAAATCACATAAGGCTTTTCGAAAAAAATTTTCTCCAATAGCACATGGTATAGTGAAACTTCCAGGATCTTTAAGCTTCTTAGGTAATTTCTTTTGAATTATTGCACTACATTCTTCACTTAATGCAACAGTTTTATAAGCTTCAAATTTTCTTTTTTTACTTAAAATATCCTTCATAAATTTTGCATAGCTTGGCATTTGTTCTAAAGCTTCAGCAAAAGGAATGTTTATGGTAAGTTTCTTAAAAATTTCAAGGAACTTAGAGAATTGATGTTCAAGCTTCTGATGTTTTAGTGTTTGAGGAAAAGGTGGTGGTCATTTTTCAACTTCCACTTTAATAGGAATTACAGTATGATCTTTACTTGGAGAAAGAGTTTCTTTAGGTTTTTCAATCTCTTCAACTTCTCTCTCTTTTTCAATTTCATTCTGAATCTTCTCTTTTAATTCCTTTCTACTTCTAAGTTGTACAGCTTTTGCTTGTTCATGGTCTTTTCCAGTTTCTTTAGGATTAATTTCAACGTTGCTAGGCAGTGTTCCTTGAGGTCTGTAATTAATAAAATTAGCAATTTGACCCATCTGATTCTTAATATTTCGAATAACAGTGTTTTGACTTTGTAGCTGATTACCTAGTTGCAAGATCAATTCTTCTACAAATAACTTTTTTTGCTGATTGTTAAAACCAGGAGGATAAGTTGGTCTAAAGTTTGAATTTCCTTGATTGTTCCAATTCCCGGTTGGATTACCTTGATTATTACTCCATTGTTGATGTCCATTATTCTAATTTAAATTAGGGTGATTTTTCCAACCTGGATTATAATAATTTAAATTAGGGTTATTAGTTTTACTAGCAATAGCTTGCAAATTTTCCATTGTTTGAGAATCAACAGTATTTGTAGAATTATCATTACTTACATGCGATGCGCTAATAACAAAATTATCCAATTTCTTAGATATCGCAGCCACTTGTAAAGCTAAAAGAGAAAAGACTTCATTATCTTGAATACTTACCACTCTTTTAGGATCAACCCTTTCAGAAGGCCATTGAAAATTATTATTAGTCATTTCTTCAATTAAAGTATAAGCTTCATCAAATGTCTTAGCCATTAAAGAACCACGAGCAGCAGCATCTATAATAGATCTAAGTGATCCAATAAGTCCGTTATAAAATGATTGAATAATTAACCAATCTGGTAAAGCATGATGAGGACATTTTCTTAATAGTTCTTTAAATCTTTCCCATGCTTCATAAATTGTCTCTACATTAAATTGCATAAATGAAGTAATATCATTTCTTAATTTAGCAGTTTTAGAAGGAAGAAAATATTTAGCAAGAAATTTTTATGCCATATCTGCCCAAGTTTTAATAGAACCAGTTGCTAATGAGTTAAGCCATATCTTTGCTTTATCTTTTAAGGAAAAAGGAAAGAGTCTAAGCCTAATAGCATCATCAGAAACATTATTATATTTAAAGGTAGCATAAAGTTCTAAGAAACTAGCAAGGTGTAAGTTTGGATCCTCGTTTGGTGTTCATCCAAATTTATTATTTTGAACCATTTGAATAATAAAAGGTTTAAGCTCAAAAGAATTAGCATCTAAAGCAGGCATTTAAATACTAATATGAAGTTCATCAGCTGTAGGGTTTGCATAATCCCTTAATGGTTTATAAAGTTTTTGTTCATTAATTTCTATGGGATTTTGATTATTGTTATGTAAGTTAGCCATTTCCTGACAATTTTGAATTTGTTTTCCTTTTCTAATTCTTCTAACAGTTCTTTCTAATTCAGAATCAAAAGGTAATAATCCTTCAGATCCAGAACTACACATAAAATAAAATAAAATAATTTTTTTTGGTATTTTTGCTTTTATATATTATTATTATTATTATATTTTTTAAAGAAATAAAAGTGTATATATATTTTAATTTGAAAAATCTAAAAATTGTCTTTTCACTTTCTTCCTTCCTTTCTTTCTTAATTTCTTTTCTTCCCCGGCAACGACGCCAAAAACTTGATGCGCACGACTTTACACTCTCTGTATATGCAAGAACTTATGAATTTATATTTAAATAATTTCGTAAAGTCATACATATAGTTTCAAGTAATACAAGGCTCTGTTGGAGTCCTGGTTATCGATCCCACAAGGAAGATTTAATTAAGATTAATTAAAGGAATTTAATAGATTTTCAAATTAAAAGTATTTATATTTTTATTTCTTTTCAAAGATCAAATTTTATGTTTAATGAAATTTCTACTAAATGTAAGTAAGCAACAATAAAGTAAATGTTAATGCAAGTATAAATAAAACAACTTTCTTCTTTTCAACTAATCCAAGATTTTTCAAAATAATTATCATTCGTGGAGAACTTAGATTATGGCATTGCGCCAAATAGAACATTGGCTAATCTATAGATCGGTTCAGGATGTATTATTAGTAGAATGGGTTAATCTAGGCTCACACTTCTACATGTCCAAGGGTGGGTATGGTCAGCCCTACTAGTGACCTGTTACCTTTCTATAAACCAAATTATTAGAATTTAGTCTTTCACTCTAAAAACTAATTCATTCTATGCCCAATAAACAATATCTCCCTATTTATTTGCACTTCACCTTGATAGCAGGGAAGAAATGCAATGTTAGCACTAAAAACTGGCTCAAATCATCACAGGTTTCCCTTCTCTAGTATCTCCTCTAAAATATATTGGGATTCAATTGATCAAAGGAAGGAAAAAGCAAACTCAATATGATGAGGTGATCAGCAAAATCACCTTTTACATCAACTGCTGGACAAATATATTCGTATCTAATGGGGGAAGAGTCACTTTGCCATCCTTTCTACCTTTCCCCTTTACACTCTTCAAATGATCAAGATGAAAAAAAGCACTCAAAAACTGTTAGCAACTACTTTTAACAAATTTCTCTGGGAGAGTCAGCACAATCAAAGGCACTGAGCCATGTGGAACAAACTTTGTAAACCTGTAACTGCTGGAGGATTGGGCTTCAAAATCTTCCAACAGATGGTTGTTCAACAGTTTTCTACCAGTGGTTTATATACTCAAATTAAAAGGCCTGAGAGGTGCTTCTAAGTGTTGGTTATGCTTCTCTCATGAGGAAACTGTTCAACATTTGTTTCTTGACTTCCCTGTAGCACAAGAAGTGTGGTCTATCACCCTTGACTCCCTTGACCTTATATCATCTCTATTTCATTGGTGTTTTATTCTAGCCAGCTGGACTGACTGGCATGAGATGTTCAAACACCACATACCTCTAATTATTTTCTAGTTTCTTTGGATGGTAAGGAACAAAGCTAAGTACCACAATGTTGTTGGCAGAAGCAGGCACATCTTAGCTAATTGTTGCAGCTATATTCAAAAGCTCAAACCACCTGTCTTTCTTTATGATAAACTAAGGCCCAGGGTGATACTGATCCAGTGGAGCACCCCTCCTTTACCCTGGGTCAGGATAAATACTGATGGAAGTTATCTCCCCACTGCTACAGGTATTGGTGGTGTTTGCAGAGACCACTTAGGCCACTGCTTATGGTGTTTTCAATCCCTGATATGCTCTTCATCAGCACAAGAATCTGAAGTTTATGCCATTTTTTATGCTCTTAAAATAGCCATTGCACTAAAATACAGGCATATTGTAATTGAGTCTGATTCTCTACAAATTATCAACATTTTAAAGGACACATCTCCTCCTCCTTGCCATCTGATTTACTGGAACAAGAAGATATTAAATCTCACCATATATATCCATGTTCAATGGAGTCATATTCACAGAGAAGGTAACCAACCGGCCAATTGGCTTACAAAATTAGCTTCCTCTACACAGCAAGTTTTTTTTTCAAATCCCCTTTTGGTCACTTTACAACTTTACTTAAAGGGGATTCTTTGGCTCTTCCTTTTATTAGAAGTGTTTAACTTTATTTTTGGGTGCTTGTTGGGATTCACCCCCCATTATCTTTTTTGTATCTTTCTCCCTTGATTAAAAAGTAAGGAGCCTGGTGCTCTTTAATATATATATATATATATATATATATTAAAACCAAACTTTGTTGCTATTAGAAGTTAGGTACAAAAAAGGTTGAGGGGGGATCCATCCCTCACAAACCCAAAAGGAAGCAAAACACCTAACATGCTAACTGACAGAAGTATAAAGAATGTTAAAAAAACAAACATCCTACAAACAGGCACAAAACAGTGCGATCATGCAGAGAAAATGAGGGTGGGGGTAGAGAGGCCCACCAAGCCCCAGTTAGTGAATAATTCTTATGTGAGGGACTTTAAGGATGTCACTACCAATAAGTAAGGATAGCTGGGGTGAGAGGGTATGGGATATGACTGCTTCACCGGAATTTGCTCCCAATTTAGCTAACCGATCGACTGGTTGGTTAGCTCAGTATAGGTGAAGTAGAGCGAGGTTGGATCAGAGATCGAATGGCATGAATTCTTTTAACCCAGTAGAGATGGTGCCAGGGAAGAGTGGCAAGGAGATCAGTATCCTTACTGCTCTTTATGGCAAGTTCAACATCACTTTCAACCTCAATATGATGCCAATGAAAATTCCTAGCAATGTTGAGAGCCCAGTAAATGGCAATAAGCTCAGTTTCCATGGAATCGATGGCTTGTACGGGAGCATGGAAGAAAAGACAACGAATTACCACTATCGTTTCGAAGAGACCACCAATGCCAACGAGAATCGGGACAGTAGCCGCCATCACGATTGACTTTGAGGTAATAGGGGGAAGCCAAGATACCAGTCCAATCTTGAAGGAAGGGAGACAGTTTGAGAGTTCCAGGCAGCAGATATTGGGGAACTTAGTGTATCTGATGAGTTTTAGGATGTAAGAGAGGCACTTTTTGGTAACTTGAAGCTCACTAGGTATAGTTCCATCATAGTTAACTTTGTTTCTTTCCATCCAGATAAACCAGGCAATGATAAAAGGAATGGCACCCATACCAATGGCATTCCAGCCTAGCCAACAGGAAGACAGGAGATCCCAGGACAAATTCGAGTGTTTAAGTGGAGTCTGTCAGGTGAGTTTTCTCCAAACAGACTTGGGAGAAAATGCATCGAAAAAATAGATGAGGGATGGATTCTTCCTCTTTCCAACGAAAGCTTACGGCATGAGGGGCCTCTAATACCTTTCAATTTGAGGATATCATCGGTGGGAAGCGACTTCAAGAAAGTTCTCCAAGAAAAAAACACATGGAAGGAGAAAGGTATTTATTCTAGGGCGCCTCTCCCCATTGCACAGTGTTCCAGTTATAAAGCTTGGCATAGATGGCTTTAGATAGGCTGTGGGAGGGGTGGGATTACCAGCTTATGGAGTTTTTCTCTTTGTTGTTGAATTTGATTGTAGCCACTTGATCAGCAGATTCTTTACTCAGCACCTTAAGTAGTGATGGAATAGACCAGTTGTCCCCATTCCAGTAGTCAGCAACTTTAAGTTTAGGATCAGGTGAGGTAGGGAAGGGATGGAGCCAATCGATTGGGCACCAATGATCCGACCGAAAGACAGATTTCCATGTCCTAAGTTCCATATGTACATATTCTCAGCATGGGTTTTGTTTTTCACCATGGCTCTCCAGATTTTAGAATCACCAATTTTACTAGTTGCTTGGGAAGGGTGAATGTGCGTGCAGTATTTTCCAGAGATGTATTGAGCCAAAAGAGAGGTTTGAGATCTGAATTTAAGCCAGATTTTGCAGATGTTGATTTGGGAAATCTGTTGAAGGGTCTTGAAACCCATGCCACCTGCCCAAATTGGTTTAGCTACTTTTTGCCAGGATGACCAGTGAAGTTGCTTCCTTTGTCCAGCCCATAAGAACTGATTAAAGGCTCTTTCAAACAGGTATTGTGTGCCTTTATTCATACCAGCTGTTTGGAGAGCATAGTTTGGGAGAGTTGTGAGGATGCTCCTGAGAATGGTTACTCTACCCCCATTTGAGAGATAATTATGAGTCCAATTAGCCAGGTAGGTGCTGATCTTGTTCAAAATTTCATCAAATTGTCTTTGTTGAGCTCTGCCTAAATTAAGTTGGGCCCCAAGGTAATTGATAGGTAGAGTGGTGCTGGAAAAGCCAGTGAATGAAGTAATCCAGTGTTTAGTATCAGCAATAATTTTATGGGGGAAAATCAAGTAGCTTTTTGCAGGATTGAACTCCATCCCAGAGCACAGTTGAAAAGAGTGCAGGCATTTCATGATTTGCTTAACAACAATTTTAGAAGCATTAGAAAAAATCATAACATCATCAGCATAAATCAGATGGGAGATGGTAATATTTGATTTGTGATGATACCTAGTGGAATCATGCATTGTAGCAGTTTGGTTAAGGAGCCTAGACAGATAGTCCATGGCCAAGATGAAAAGAGTGGGTGATAGAGGGTCCCCTTGTTTAAGACCCACGGTGGCGAGCAAAGTAACCCTAATCTGGAACCATTAAGAATTATGGAGTGAGCATTAGCTTTTAACCATCTTTTGATGAGGTTGCAGAAATTATTCTGAAATCCCCTAGCAGCAAGTGTTTCCAGCAGAATTCCAATTAATGGTGTCATAGGCCTTCTTGATGTCCAGCTTATAGATTAGGTTACCACTTCTGCACTTTTTATTAAGATCTAATAGCAATTCTTGGGCCAGCAATATGTTATCAGATATGGATCTTCCCTTGACAAATGCAGTTTGGTTGGGGCTGATGAGATGGTCCAATAGGGGTTGCAGTCTATTAACAATAATCTTACTGATTAGTTTGCTGATAAAAGAAGTAAGGGATATAGGTCTGTAGTGATCCCAAGTGGTCTGCATACTTCCTTTGGGAATTAGCACAAAACTAGAGTTGTAGAAGTATTGGGGAATATCACCACCTTGGAAGAAGTTAACAATGGCATCAATGATGTCATTTTTGATGATTGTCCAAGCCTTTTTATAAAAATCAGAAGTGTAGCCATCTGGGCTAGCTGTTTTGGATGAATCAATGGAGGAGAAAGCCTGCCAGATTTCAGTTTCAGAAGGGGAAAACCGAGATCATTCCCGATTAGGAGGAGCTGCTCGGTTCCCGAAAATAGCAGATGAAATTGGGGTTCTATTCATGTGAGGCTGTTGGAGCAGCTTCCTGAAGTAATGAGTGGCACTCCTGCCAATATCCAAATGATGGGAGATCCATTCCCCAGAATCCTTCTTTATTTGGTGAATGTAGTTGCATTTTCTTCTATACTGTAAGTAGGCATGAAAATAGGCTGTATTCCTATCTCCCTCAACAAAATGCTTGATGGAAGCCTTCGCTTCAAATACATATCTTGGATATCAATGGATTTCGAAAGTTTAGCTTCACTACCAGTGAAGGGGATTTAGATCATTGTTATGTTGGGTCTTCTCCTCCAAAGACAAAACTTCTTGTTCGACTTCGTTCAACTGCAGAAAAGACATTGCCAAATTGCTGCCATCCCCACTTATTCGGTGGGGACTCGAGTTCCGATGTAATGAGCATAATCCGATCCGGGGGTCCTGCTGAGTAGAAGCTTTCCAGTGGTTCTTGACAAATGGCACAAATTCAGGGTGAGAAGACCGAAATTCCGATATCTAAAAGGGGGTTTAGATTGCTGATTAGGAGGGATAGTTAGGGAGATCAAAAGGGGTCTATGATCAGAACAAGTAAGAGCCAAGTGGGTAATTTGGGTATGGAGGAAATGGGATTGCCAGAGCTCATTGGACAGAATTCTGTCAAGCCTTTCCTGAACATGGTTCCTCTTCCATGTGAAAAGGGGGCCCATGAAACCCAAATCAAATAGTCCAGCAGCTAGGATGTTATCCCTGAAGTTGCACATGGTCCTAACATTAGGCCTTCTGCCACCAAGTTTTTCAGCTGGAGTAGATATGCAGTTAAAATCTCCACCTACAATCCAGGGGGAATTGATATGGGTACTCAGTTCATGAATTTGCTCCCAAAGTTGAGATCCGTCGATGCTCCCGCAACCAAGCATAGACAAAGGAGGCAGACGATGGAGTGGCCGAGCAAATTGAAGAGAGAGATGAACAAATTGGGGGTGATCCGGAAGGACGAGTCCAAGTGATTTCTTTTACTGCAAAGAATCCAAATTTTGTTGTTGGAGTTTGCAAAGTGGGAAAAACCAGGAAACTTTTTGATAATTTTGGAAGGAGCTTGATGAACAAGGGGTTCAAGGATGACAAGGCACCAAATAGAGTGTTTTTTGGTAAGGTAAATGAGTCTTTTTAGAGAGGAGGGTTGAGCCACACCTCTAATATTCCAACAAAGGAAATTTATCATGGGTTGAGTGGAGAGGTGGAGGGGGGATGAGATTTAGATCTGGTTCTGCCCCTAGTAGAAAGGGGGGTAGGGCTGGGAGGGGTCTTGGATGAGGAGGGGGGGTTTCTAGTAGGATCTGATTTAGATTTTTTCTTTTTTTTTGAAGTCTGAACTTCCCAAGCTTGTTCCAAGTTCTCTTGAAGCTCTCCAACAGGAAGGGCAAGAGGTAATATAGATGGAGGGACAGCAGCTAGCTCAGAGGGGGTTGGGGGAGATGAAAGGAGAGGAGGTGGGGGGATGGTAGGAGAAATGGGATTGGCCATATATATATATATATATATACATAGATATATATATATATATATATATTTATATATATAACATAAAGAAAAAGAAAAAATATATTGCCACCAAGAGTTAGTTACATTCGATGTAGGGGAGGTGAATGGAATCCCCCAAAAGTAAGGACTTCAAAAGACCAAAAGGTATTTTACAAAATCTAACATGATCAGTGGAAGCAGATAATTTGGCCAACCAATTAGCAAGTTGGTTACCCTACGTGTGAATGTGAATCCACCTCACATTGATCCCTTGTGTGAGTGAATGAAATCTCCTTATCCAGTAAATCATATGCAAAGGGGGGAGAAGATAAGCCCTTCAAAATATTTATGAGTTGTAGAGCATCAGATTCAACTATAATGAATGTGTGCGTCAATTTAATAGCTGTTTTGAGAGCCCAAAACACCGCAAAAATTTCAGATTCCAATGCCGAGGAAGAGCAGATAGGAGACTAAAACCAGCACAAGCATTGACCTAATGAGTTTCTGCACACACCACCAATCATAGCTACCTTTGGGGAGTAACTGCCATCAATATTTATCTTGAGCTAGGGAGGAGAAGGTTTGCACCAATGAAGCACAAAAACCTTAGTACTGATAGAGAAAGTTTGAGGGACAGGAGAAGAAATTCTATTCAGATAACTGTAGAAATTGCTAGACATTCTCATATTTAGCTTTGTTTCTAGCCATCCAAATGAACCAACTGATGGTAAGGGGGATGTTAGACTTGTGTAGATCTTTTCCAATATGTCCAACAATCCTACAAAGAGAACCAATTGTACAAGCATTGTGTAAGTTGTAAATGGCCTAAAGTTGAAGACTACACCTCTCTAGTCACTGGACAATGTAAAAGTAGGCGCAGTAGCGATTCTTCATTAGAGTGACAAAGCCAACACCTTGAAGCACTTCTCAGCTCTTTCAGCTTCAGAATGTCGCCAATAGGTAGGAACTTTCTGAACAGTCTCCAGCTAAAAAAAGACATTGAAGGAGTGAGCTTAGTCCCCCATATGTAGTTTCACCAAGTATTGCAAGGCCATTTGTGAGCAGTTTGGTGTATAAAAGTATTTAATGATTGATTATGAGGGTTTTTAGTGATCAATTTATTGGATCTGTTAGGATTAATTTGTATCACAGTGATTTCCTTCCAAACATCTTCAGTGACTAAGGATCTCAGCACAGGCACTTTCCATTGAAATTCATGCCAGCAATTGGAATCAGATAAGTTGGGATCCGCAATATTAGGAGATAATGGAGAAATGATCTCATCACCAAGCCAGTTATCAAGCCAAAAATTAACCTTCCCTTCTCCAAGCTCCCAGCAAAAAAGATTGTTAGCCTGCTCTTTAATCTTAAGTAGGCTCTTCCAATGTTTAGAATCTCCCATCTTTTCCTTAACCATATTTGGATGAGCTTTCTTACAATACTTATCCCATAAGTAATAGGCCCAAAGTGTATCCTTTTATCTAAATTTAATACATTGTTTGCAATAAAAGATTAGAATCATATGTTGGAAAGTCTTAAAACCCAAGCCTCCAGCAGTGACAGGCTTACATAGCTTATTCCACATAGCCCAATGCATTTGTTTATGTTGTCCCACCCACAGGAATTTGTTTTCCAAAAGTCTTTGAGTGCTCTTACCATTTGGAGTGTGTGAAGAGAAAAGGTAAAGAGAATGCTCTTCAACAGGGTCACTCTACCTCCATTAGATAAAAAAGTGTTGGTCCAGTAGTTGATGTATGAGGTGACCTTATTAATCACCTCATCATATTGTATTTGTTTATGTCTGCCCATTATTAGTTAAAGCCCAGGATACTTTAGAGGTACTACAGCTGAGGAGAAACCTGTGAAA